>JASXSY010003400.1:0-28597 GCA_034509805.1 Sipha maydis
TTTCATAAAATGAGCTATGTCGATCCTGATAAAACATCTCGGTATCCATTGTACCTCTGCAACTATACGGCCAGTCAGCAAATCTGCGCACACACGTACATTACATAGTCTTGGAGGAAGAGTATTGCGTGAAACTCTGTGCAAGAGCTGATAATAGAGCCAAGGAGTTGTCACAAACGCTCTCTTTTGGTTTTGGAACATCGCAAGCGCACCATTGTCCTAACCATCTAGCGATTGCAAGATTGGAATGTCGTTCACTCAACATATTTAATGCAGTAAAGCTGTGGCCAGCAACTTTATCATGAACGACTCCTTCATATAATAAAATTGAGTTCGTTTTCTCCAAGCCAAATTTCTTGAACTGCTTGACAACGGAACCAGTTGCGTCAATAATTAGTTTTGGGAACCGTTCATATTTACAATATGATCGATAAAGATGTATTTGTTCACTGGAGTAGTATTCAACAAAAAAAGGATCACACCCCAAATCCCTTATGATGGTTTTAAAGTCATCTTCACCCTTCATCAAACATAGTGCCGTTAAAGAATTGTCATGTCTTCTTTGAGCTTTTATTTGCATTGTTTTTTGAAGACGTAAAGCATTCCCCGTAGGTAAAATAGCTGGCTCAGGGTCTCCTGATAAAAAAGGTAATACTTATCAATATCTAACGTACCTGGCTCATTTACATAAAATTAACCCACCCACTAGATCATAAAATTATCCAAATCTGATTTCCAATTATTTCTATGAAAAATTTTTAAATTTCTATTTTTTATATATATCTAAAAATATTTAATTAAAATACCTAATATATTTAAAAAAAAATTTAATATGTATATTCAAGGACGAACCGAAGGGGGGTCATGGGGGGGTCACACCCCCCCTTTCGGCAATATTGGATTTTCAGTCGGCAAAATGGAATTTATTTTCACCTGATTAAACCATTTTCTTAAGACGAGGAAAGGAAAATTAAATACATTGTTAATATTGTTTTGACTCAATATTTTCGCAATGGGTTATGGAGCGGATCGGAAAAGTATAGCAAGACTGCGAGAATCGGCAGTCGGTATAAGAATAAAATAAAAATATAAGATAAAAATAAGATAATATACAGTAGAAAATCGATGAACCGTCTATTTCTGTCATCCGTCATCGCATTTAAGCAATGCTGGCATGCGATGACGTTTGTGGCGGGCAAGTATAATATAATATAATACGTTATCAAGTGTGGGTACCTATACTTGTACAAAATACGCGATAATCGCGTTTCGAAGAAACACTCAACAGACGAAAATTACCGATTATCATGTATCGTATATAATGTGTATATTTGACGTAAAAGTAATTTATTCTAAAATCTAATTAATAATAAGTATTTGAAAATCAAATATTAATTTTAACACAAATACTATTATATTTTTATACTTTATATTTTAGATACGCTAAGTCCTTCCGCACACTACGCGATATACACGCGACGCGATTGAAATGCGATATGTGCGACGTATGCGATTTGAACGATTTATTCTTAGGCAATCCGAACACTACGCGATATACACGGGACATGATTGTATATATATTTGATGATACAAATCAAAATAAAATATTAAATAATAAAATAAAATAATGTAATATCGTATGCAATTCACGCGATACGATAGCCAGTAGACTAGCACTGTCGGTCGCACGTATCGTCTGTCGCTCGCGTCGCAATCGCGTCGTTATCAAATTGCGTAGTTAGTGGATCTCCGTTCACTTTGCTAGGATATCGCGCGTGGCAAAAATTGCGTCGCGTGCATATCGCGTAGTGTGTGGAGGGCCTAACATGCAACAATTATTCCAATAAAAATTAAATATTAAAAACCTATTTTCATTAGACGTGCAGACTCTCTTTCCCTATATGATTCACACGATATATCATTCAAAACTGCTTTTGTAGATCTTTTAAGTGCAGGACCAATCATACGTCGTTTGCGGTTAATGCTATGTTCTTCGTTAAAGTTTCAGTGTAAATACAGTTCATAAGCACTCTATAATGTCAAAAGTTGGAGATAATTTTAAGTATTAGTAACTAGTGATGGGAATAATCGAATGATTTCGACAATCGAGTAATTAGTAATCGAGATATTACTATAATCGAGATATTCACTCGATTAAAATAATCGAAATATTATCATGAACTAATATATAATAATTAATAATTAATCAATAATCAACTTATTAATAAAAATTCATAGTAATATTTTTAATTGAAATAACACTTTACATTTATTATTATAAATTATAATATAAAAACAAAATACTTTTTAAAATAAAACAATTGACGATTCATATTTCATTGTGTTAGGCTTATAACAAACAACTACTGTTCAAAACTTAAAAATAAAAATAATAATTAAAACTGATTGAGTATTTTACAACATATTTAAGTTATTATTTAAAAATATTATATAGTCTAAATTTTTTGGTGACAGCCTATTTCTTCGCGTATTGGTTAACAATCCAGCTTTGGAAAATACTCTCTCGCTTGGAACCGAAGTTGCAGGAATACATAAATATTTTAGTTATAGTTTGTATAACTCAGGAAAAGTATGTTTATGTTGCTTCCAAAAATCTAAGCAATTTTTTCCACGTTGCAAATGAGGTAACTCTAGATATTGACGAACCATTAATCTTGCACTAATATCAGGGCGAATAACACTTCTTACTTGAGATAATTTACTGTCGAAATGTTCCCACAAAGAATTTGAGGATTCGCGTGTTACAATTGGGGATGATGGTGTTTCACTTATATTGTTTCTAAAGTTTTCATCATCGTTATTAATATATATATTCGAAGTAAGTTCTTCTATTATCCATTTTTCAGTATTGTCTGCATTATCAGCAAGTCCAAATGCAGTTTTTTTAAGTCTCGGATCTAAGAAAGTCGATTTTGCTACTATACTATTTTTTTCTAGAGATCCTAAACGCCTCGCTACTACATCTAATAATGTATTTTGTAGCAATATACCTGCATGAGTATCTGGTTTTATATTTTTGACTGTGTATTGAAGACCTCTTATTAGTGGTATTACCAAGGACAATGTTGGATATTTTTCTCCGGACAACTCTGACGTCATATGTTCAAATGGTTTTAAAATTGGAGCACAATCTGCTATTAAATCCCATTCTGTCGCAGTCAAACAATTTGGAGCCCGTCGGAGAGACGACATTGCAGCAGATATTGGATTTTTTATTTCAATGAGCCTTTCAACCATAATTAAACATGAATTCCACCTAGTGCTCACATCCTGTTTAACTTTTAACTCAAGGAGGCCCATCTGTTTTTGAAATTCACGTAATTTCTCAGTTGCAGAACTACTGTTTAAAGTGACCCACTATAGCTCGACAAGTTTTTAATACCTGGAGAAGTTCTGTGTTTTTATTTATGGCATCATTAACACTTAGATTTAAGGTATGAGCTACACATGGGTTGTGATATTTTTTCAGATGTTCATTAATTGCATTTTTTATATTTGCTCCACTGTCAGACACTATTGTAACTATTTTGTGAGTTATATTCCATTCATTAAAAATATATGATAGTGCGGAAGCAATATTTTCTCCGGTATGACTTTCGCATACTTCTCTGGTAGCAATAACTGGCGAGTATAAATTATCGTTGTAAATAAAATGGCAAGTAACAGTAATATAGGATTTTGTGGAATCAGATGTCCACAAATCTGTTGTTATAGACACATCATTTACGTTGTTTAACATAGATTTGAGCTTAGAAACAATTATGTTATACTGATCAGGCAGCAACTTTGTACTTAAAAATTTCCTACTTGAAGGAGTGTAAAGTGGTTGTAATTGTTTTGTGTACTCTAAAAATCCAACATTTTCGACTATTGATAAGGGCTGATAGTCAGCCGTGATCATTTTAATTAAAGACTTATCAATATTATTCTTTTCCGTAATAGTAAGTTCAGTATGTTTAGTTGAACCGAATAATTTTAATTGACGCGAGCGTTTAGCTGGAGGAAAAGTTAAAGATTGGCTTTGTATAATATGTGTACTTGTCGAAGGAGATTGAAAATTTGACAAATTGTCAATGATCTCGATATTTTGTAGATCAGAATCTGGATCGTCTGTTGTAGACACAGGAATAGCAATAATCGTTGGATGTTTTCGTTTTAAGTGCTCTTTTAAAAAAATAATAAAATTAAAAAAATAATAGTTTATTAAAAAATATAATATAGGTAAATATATAGTAGGAATTACGAATTAGGAAAATATGTATAACTAAATAATATAATATAATATTGTAGTATCTATCTTTTAAATTGGTTGTATTTCCATAAAACTTTAAGTCCTTCTTACAATTTTCAACTTGGCAAGTTACTGTCGTTTTGTCACTATTTTTTTTAAAATGCTCCCACACTATCGAACGCTGCTTATTTCCTGGTCGCATTTTAAAAAACTCGAGTTTGTGCAAAAATATATTATTATATAAGCTTTTAAATATTGTACTAATACAGTAAATTACTTATTTATTAACTACCGATTCGGATACGGAATTTATTTCGATAAAAGTATAAAACCAAATAATATTATGAGTTATGACATTTCGTGTACTACTACGTTGAGGTTGTGCAACACCGCGTCCATATTATAAAATAATATAATAATAATAAATATCTGCGAGTGTAATAAAATAAGTCCAAATATAAATTATTCCATCATTCAAATAGTTATTAATATGTGTAGTGAATCGTGAATGTATGAAATAATTATACACCCAGTATATTTATAAGTTATGAATAAATACTATAACGTCTATAACACAATGTCAACGACCAAGAATTCCAGAACAGATAAGAGTATTTACTATTTTTAATTTTACTATTTTCTATGAAACTATTTCAATTTTATACTTTTATAATTATTTAAAATTTATATATGCTTTGAGATAATGTAGTCCGTAATTGGATTATTATTTTCGTGTTCTTTTAACTGAACGAAAATACTGTGAAGAGATTACTATTTACTAGATTAGTAGAATAAAAATACTCGAGTATAATATTACTATTAGTAGTTATTTCATTAATTTTACTTATTTACAATTCGAGTAACTACTACCAAAATTAGTAATTACTAATTATTCGTTTGATTTTTTCAGTTGGTTCCGAGAATCGAGAACTAGTAAATCATTCGATTATTTTTCATAACAATCGAGTTACTCGATTTAATCAAATAATCGAGTTACTCGATTATTTTCACTCGATTGTTCCCATCACTATTAGTAACCATTAGGCTTGCGTCACACTATCGAGGTCGTACCGCGCGGTAGCACCACGTCAAATTCACCGCGCGGTAAATTCATGTCACACTAGAAAGCTTACTTTAAAGTAAGTAGCGGTAAAACGCTCAGTGTGGTGTCTGTAGTACAATTTTCGTTGTGTTATGTATTGTGCTTCTATATGTTTTGCTAATAATTATATAATAAAAAATAATGCATATAATATAAAAATAAAATAATAAATATTCAATATAATATATTATTATAATAATAATACTAATAATAATAATATATTATATAAATTATTGTTTAAAAGATTACACGTAAATTCGATTTTCATAATGAAAAAAAGTTCTTATTGTATTAACCACTTAATTTATTAGTTATCTAATTAATTAAGTAAATTAATTTTAAGTGTTGTAATTAATTTAATATTATATATTTTAATTTCTACTGTTATTTTATTGTATAAAAATATTGTGGGAATTTGTTTTCCAAAGGCACTCATTTTTTTAAACTTCCACAACGAACTTTTTGTTCAGTGTCAAAAAAACTAATTTTGAATCTAAACAGTATTTATCAATGAAAACGCTCGTTGATACCGCTGTAGTGTTATGCATATAATAATTATATGCATCATTATTGTAAACCATGGGTTTTATTTTCGAGCTGTCATAAATAGAACGCTGCCGCCAAAACACGACACTCGGCGGCTAGCAGTAGAACGCGGTAGAATGTGCAAGTGTGACACGTTCCATAAATACACGTGTATAAAGCCGGTGCTACACGATGTGTCAAACGTTGGCTCCAACATTGGCGTGCAAACGTTGGCTGAACATTGGAACCAATGTTTGACTGACGGATGCAGCTACACGTTGTGACCAACGTTGGATCGAGTGTCATGTTGGAATGTTGGATTCAGTATACTCTCTACAGTTCTAAAATCGTTATTCTTTGAATAAAATACCAAACAGAATATTATATTTAAGTAATATAATATATAATATACAGTATAATAATATAATATAATATATTATTATATATATATAATATATATTATATTACTTAAATATAATACTTACCAGTTATTTAAAAAAAGTAAAGTCTTGTAAATACTAAAAAAACAAGCTACAAATATACTTATTTCACACATCACGGTCACGACTCCAAATTCAAGACTGGACACAACAGGACTACACATGTCACACCGTGTAGCTGTATACCAAATGCTGGTTGCAACTTGCTTCCAACGTTGGACACTCCTTTGACGCGTGTCAAAAATACCGACTTTCGGCGGGAATCGTTCCAACGCCAACATTGGACCCAACATTTGTCACTTGACATATGCGTTTACGGCTACACGATGTGGCAAATGATCGTGTGGCCAACGTTTGAAGGCATTGGACGCATCGTGTAGCACCGGCTTAACTCACGAAAGATAACGTGCGGTGACCACCGCACGGTAATACCGCGATAGTATGACGCCATTTTTACAGTCGGTGTATTTTTTGATACATCCAAACAGAAAATATTATAGAAATAAATAGCATACTGTTAACATAGGTTAGTCAAAATATCAAGTACCTTGAATTTACCCCTGGTCTTTCGGATATTGTACCTTTGAAATATGATTGGCATGTTGAACATCTACCAACGATCACAACATAATGATTTCCACCCGTAGTCACTTTTGCTCTTCGAAAGGCCAAACAACATTGTAATCGCGTATGCTCCCAAAAGTGTTCAGCTAAGATTGGTGTCCAATTTAGTTTTGGCAAAGCATAATAACATCTAAAATGACAATTATTACCATTTAAACCCATGAATTATAATCAATTATAAATAAAAAAAAAAATGCGAACTTTGAACTCTGAAATGGCCTTGTTGGATCATTCATTTTGTAATGTACTTCCTGCGGCTGTATTCCTTTCCACTCATCTGCTGAAAAAGTTATGACAAATTTTTTCGAGGGCATTCCCAAATTATCAACACTACTGCTGCTACTACTACTATAATAATCTATGAAAAAAAAAAGTAATAATAATTTTAGTAGAACGAAAGTATTAAATACTTAACTACAATTTATTACCATCTTCATTGGGTGTTTGTTGCTTTTGATGTAATGTACAAGAAGCACTGTTTTTAACACAGGGCAAACCAAGTTTTTCCCAAATGCCATGCCTACCTTCATGGACAAATAGATGTATGGCTTTAATTGTCATAACAGAAGACAATAATTCTCGAATGTCATTCCAAACAGGGTCAGTTGCCGGTACAATATCTAATATTTGATAATTAAAAAATTAAAAATTGTATTCAAAATTAAATATGTTTTCATTTTTAAATTCTTAGCAGTGCAGTGATTTATTTTTAAAAATAAATGTTGTCTTTCATCTTCTCTAGTTAGATTTTTTATTAATATTTTTTGATTTCAATTTAGATATTTTTTTTTATCAAATATAGATTTATAATTAACATTTTTTTGAATTTATATTTAGATTCCTTATTTATTCAAAATTTTTATAAATTTAAGAACTTTTATTTATATTTTAATTTTTTATAGATATTTTATTTAACTAGGCTTTTTTTGTTATTGAAATTCAGTTTATGAAAAAATCTATTTTTATAAAAAAGATCTATATTCAAAAAAACAAATCTTGATTATATAAATCAAATCTAAATAGGAATCAAAAAGTATACGACTTAAAAATTTATATTTGATAAAAAGTCTATTTTTAATAAAACAATTTAACCAGTTTAATGACAGTAAAAATGTACTTGAAAAACAGATTTTCTTTTTTAACTATTTGCTAACTACTGGTGCTTGTTTTGGAACGTTCCATCAAAATAAGTAGGTTACCTGAACTTAGCACATCTTAATAAAAACATGAAAATTTTTAAAATATAATTTACTACCGTCTACTAAAAATTTACTGATATTTGGTAACTATTTGCTAACTTTGTATATTGATTTTGATTGTAACATATAAAATAAGTGAATCAAATTCCTAAACATAATTGTACGTACTTAAAATGTAAAAAAAATGTTTCTTTTGTCATTTTCTATACATTCACAATTACAGAAATATTTTGACTCGTTATTAGCTTTTAAATATTTATATACATTTTGAATTTTGAATTTTTTTTTAGTTTCTTTTTTCATAAATGACAAAAAATATTTGTCTGTCTTGTCAAAAACCTTGAAAGCTTAATGCAAGGTTTCTTAAACAAAAATGTAACACTATTTAAATAATTGTTGTAATTTAAAGATATTATTTGTTCAATTATTATCACTAGTATAATGAGTAGGTACTGAAGCTTTTAAATTATATCATAATATTTTATAAGCACGCAATGATATCAAATTTGAAGTCACGGAAATATGCATTCAACTTATCCAATCATCTTGTCTTTTTAAGTATCTTTTGTATATTGTTTCAATTGAACTTATGATAATAGTGTATAATCAATAAAATATGCATATAACCATAATTACAAAAAAATCAACAGTTTTATTTATTAATTTTTAAAATATCTATACATTAAACATCTATAAATATATTTTAAATTATAATTCTATAAACATCAAAAGAATGCATGTAAAATTTATAGTAAAATAACATAAGACTGAAGCCTTATAACAATATAATGAATTAAAAAAAAATTATGAGTACTCACTTTTTTTCCCCTCGTTTTCGGTCACAACTCGTTCTTTAAAAGTCATTACGGCGTTGACACATTCTGTTGGGTTTACTTTTGGCTTACGGCCCGCCATTTGAATAAATGAGATTTATCACAATATATGTATAAACCGTAATATTATATTAATTAATTTTTCAGTTTGTTGAAAACAATATGTTTTATCCACAACACGATAATCAACGCTTACGCGCAAATGAATAACAGCAAATGAAAAATTACCGATTGTTATTATCATTAAAATATAAATCGCTCTATTTCAGAAACTATGCAATGGAAATTGTATTCTATATTTGGAACTAAAAACAATTGGTAAAATAAATACTGCTATTTGTAGATTTAAATGATATAATGTTTAAATAAAGAAATAATAATACTATTTATATTGACGAAAATTAAATCTAATTTAGAATATCACACTACACACAGTAAATTGTAGGATTAAAGAATTTATTTTTAAATAATTAAAAGGAATGACAAATAGAAGTTTCCTAAATAAATCTTAATGAACAAATTTCTCTGACAGCGTGATGATATATATGATAATATATAGAAATCATCTATTTTTCATCGCTTACAATTATTTAGAAATAAGACTTTTCGATACCTAATATAGAAAATATTTATATGTATAAATATATATGTATATAAAAATTTATGTATAAATATATATATATATATTATTCATTTTCCAAACATTGGAATCTTATAGTGTTACAACAGTTTAAAAAATAATTCTGACATAATTTTTGTCATACCTATGTAATAGTATGTATAATAATTTACCATATGTATTCATAAACCTCGTTTGAATGCATTGTATATGAGTACATAATATCATACACATAACGCAGAGTCAATTTTTTATATAAAAGTTATAGTAAGTATTACATTGCCCTGCAGTCTATATGGAGGGTTAAGGCAACTATATTCATAGGTTGGTGCTGGAAGTTTAAAATGCTGATGAACTAACAGGTACATTAGTAGTACATAAGTGGTAAGGCGCGATTATTAATGCCATAGGTATCCGGAGTGCTCAAAGGCGATCTGAAATATTTGTTTGTGCTTTTTTTATAAAATATTTTTTTATTTATATAATTACTGAATAAAAACTGATATATCAATAAAAAAAAAATTAAAATGTTTAAAAAATGTAATTAAAATAAATATTTAATTTGAAAAAAAATCTTTAATTAATATGAAATCTTATTCGAATAGAAAAAAAGACTAATTAATTAAAAATACATATTTTTTTATAAATTTTATAATGACTGCCGAACTTAAAACAGTTATAACGGTATTTGAATTAAGTCGGGAGTCTCGAAATACATTTGGTTGGAAAAAATGTCTAACCATGGGTGGGGCTGGGGACACGTGTCTCCAGCCCCACCCATAGTTTTTTGATTTTTGCGGGGGCGGGAGTTGAGCAGGAATTCTGGAAATGGTGGCAGGAATTAAGTACTAAATATTGGGGTTGGAAAAAGTTGAAAAAGTCAATTTCCGACCATGGGTGGGGCTGGGGACACGTGTCTCCAGCCCCACCCATAGTTTTTTGATTTTTGAAGGGGCGGGAGTTGAGCAGGAATTCTGGAAATGGTGGCAGGAATTGGCAGGAATTAAGCACTAAATATTGGCGTTGGAAAAAGTTGAAAAAGTCAATTTCCGACCATGGGTGGGGCTAGGGACACGTGTCTCCAGCCCCACCCATAGTTTTTTGATTTTTGCGGAGGCGGGAGTTGAGCAGGAATTCTGGAAATGGTGGCAGGAATTGGCAGGAATTAAGCACTAAATATTGGTGTTGGAAAAAGTTGAAAAAGTCAATTTCCGACCATGGGTGGGGCTGGGGACACGTGTCTCCAGCCCCACCCATAGTTTTTTGATTTTTGCGGGGGCGGGAGTTGAGCAGGAATTCTGGAAATGGTGGCAGGAATTGGCAGGAATTAAGCACTTAATATTGGCATTGGAAAAAGTTGAAAAAGTCAATTTCCGACCATGGGTGGGGCTGGAGACACGTGTCTCCAGCCCCACCCATAGTTTTTTGATTTTTGCGGGGGCGGGAGTTGAGCAGGAATTCTGGAAATGGTGGCAGGAATTGGAAGGAATTAAGCACTAAATATTGGCATTGGAAAAAGTTGAAAAAGTCAATTTCCGACCATGGGTGGGGCTGGAGACACGTGTCTCCAGCCCCACCCATAGTTTTTTGATTTTTGCGGGGGCGGGAGTTGAGCAGGAATTCTGGAAATGGTGGCAGGAATTGGCAGGAATTAAGCACTAAATATTGGCATTGGAAAAAGTTGAAAATTGAAAATGGGTGGTGGTGGGGACATGTACGTGTCCCGGTGGGCTAGTCCGCTCCTGGTATTATATTTTATAATAATGCTTGGATCAATTTACATTGTTAATTAATCTATAAGTACTTAGTAAAACTACCATGAAACCATTTTTTAGGACTTGAATAATTCTCAAATAACTCCAATAAACATTAATGGTCTGTCTCAATCACCCAATGAGGTTTTACCTCCACTGAACACTGATGTTTCAAGTTTAACATCAGATTCTGAAACAAGTATTTTAAATACTGGGGCATCTACATCGTCATCACAAGACACAGTTCAAAGTGTAGCAACTACGTCCTCTTATAATACTGTTGAAAAGGTAATTGTGATATTAATTTTATTACATGTTAACTTAATTAGTAATAAATATAATTTTTCCAGGGCCCTAAACTTTTGGATTTTTTGAGAAGTACGACGGAAGGTAGATCAATTTTGTCTGCATATAAAGACTTTTTAGATAATACTGGAAGGAGAAAACTATGCAATTTAATTTTTAGGAGAGAACTACAAGATAATCCAGAAATCCGAGTTACGACGCAAAGACTGCTCTTTCTTGCACAAGAAATAACGGAAGTGTTTACCAAGGAACACATCAGTACATATTTTATTCCCTACATAAACTATGGTAAAATAGTAAATTTATTTAATAAGTAAAATTATGATTGGTATTTTTACCAGCATGTTCATGTTTTTATCATTTAAGGTCCATATCTAAAGAAAGCAGCTAAGGGAAAGTTACTGGATTGTTTCAACAACCGTAAAAGATAATATAAGAAAGCCGGTCTAATCATTACTACTTCAAGACAAAAATCGTGTATTAAATCAAAATCTGTGTTACTTTTATCTTCTAATCGTTCAAATATTGGTATGTTTATATTTTTTATAATTGCACATGTATGGATTGATATAACTATGTTATTTTTAAATAAATTGTCTTAGATGATGAAAGCGTTGAAGAATCCATGACATGGCTTCACAACTCTTGTGATCCTTGGGACATAGTAGAACGGTATTGGTCCATGACAGCATCAAAACGTTTAGAAAAAATATTAGATACAAACTCTAAAGAAATATCAGTTTCTAACTATATGAATGATTTTCCTGCACTCAAAAAACCATCCGGTTATAAACTTGTAAGTTGAAAATAAAAATTTTACTAACGAAACCTAGCTTACAAATAAAAATGTATTAATTAATTTTAGTTGATTGAAGATTTCAACTTTTTGTATGCTGAAAAAAGGGAAAGTCTTTTTGAATCATTTCCTCTATACAAACAGAATATTTTAGAGCTCGCGAGAAATGTATCGAATAAATTAAGGGATAATTCACTTAAATGTATTTTACAAGAATATTTAGACTTAGTACCAGGTATAGTAATATAATTTTATTTCATATTTTTTTGTGTATTTAAAATTATAATTAAAATTTTTCAGAAAGTGAAGAAGCTTCGTCTGTTGCTGCATTTTTAGTGTTACCATTCCTATTTAGTGCAGTTTCAACAAAAAGAAAGAGAGGAAAGTCTACCTGGAAACCATCTAAATCTGAAATGAAAGATGGGTTTATAACTCATATCAAATCCCATTCAGAACTTCAAGAAACTATAACTCGCAGAAAAAATAAGTTTTTTCAACTCGAATTAACATTACAGCCATTGGTTATAATAGTTTGGCCAAATATAAATGAAATAACTCAGTATTTTGTTTATGTCAATGGTACGTACTATGTATTAAATTCTATACTGTCTTCGGTGGATTGTTGTTTTAAAGCAATACATGCCTTAAATCTTGAGTATCCATTAGAAAGCATCCAGATTTGGTCATTTGTTCAAAAAGGTTTTTATCAAATAAATACTGCATGGGATACTGAGTTTGTGTCATTTAATTCTCTGTTAAGCGATATTGGGATCCATGATACTATTGTAACACCATAGAATATAATTTGTGTTAATTACATTATAATATTTATTTTTTTAAATAATATAAACTTATTAAATTTCTTAGCTTTAACATGCCTTCTTGCTTTATATGTAAAAAAATATTTTCATTAATTTCAACATTGTGTAAACATTTTCAAATTAAACATGCCACCCATAATTTTGTGGAATATATTTGTATTGAATTGAACTGCAATAGGTCTTTTCATTTGTTAAATTCATTAAAAAAACATTTAGCTACTAATCTAAAAGATGCATTAATAAAGGAATCCAATATTTTTACTAGTGTTGATGAGAGTTTTTCTGATGTTAATAGTAGTGGAAGCATTGTTAACTCATCTCCCATTACCCCCCAAAACTCTATATCAGCTACTGTAGATGATTTTTATGATTTTCGTTTGACAGATACTCATATCGGAAAGTTTTTAGCGTCTATGTACTCTAATGCTCAAATCCCCCGTAATGTTATTCAATTGATTATTGAAGGCATGGCAGGTATAATTGAAGGTATAAAAAAATCCTTGTTAAATAGCAATTTGACAATTCCTCTTAATATTTCTGATCATATAAAGTCTGTATTTGAAAATATTGATACAACATTTTCAAAATTAAACACAGAATATAAACGTATTAAATATTATACTGAAAAGGGTTCATATATTGCGCCCCAAGAGTATGTTGTAGGAGAAAGGCTTAATGATAATAGAAATCAAAATACTTTTTCAATTATTCCAACTAACTGTACAGCTCAATTTATTCCTACAAGACACGTTTTGAAAATTTTTTTTGAAATTAAAGATATTCTATCTGACACTTTTAATTATATTAATAAAATAAAAAGTTGTAATACAATTTTAATGAATTTTATTCAAGGTAGCCTTTGGAAAAATAAAATGAAAGAACACAAAAAAAATCAAATGGTATTACCAATATTTATGTTTTTTGACGATTATGAGGTAGGGAATCCTTTGGGTAGTCATTCCAGTATACATAAATTAGGTGCTGTATATTTGACTGTTCCTTGCATACCTATTCATCGTCAAGCTTCACTAAATAATATATTTTTAGCTTTATTGTTCCATTCAGCTGATAGACAAACATTTGGAAATAATATTATATTTAGACCACTCATTGACGAATTAAACTACTTAAAAGAAACTGGTATTGAGGTTAATACTGATAAGTTTAAGGGGAATATTAAGTTTGAATTAGGTCTCATTATAGGTGATAATCTTGAGGTTCATAGCATAACTGGTTTTGTGGAAAGTTTTTCATCAAATTATCTTTGCAGAATGTGTAAAATTAAAAAAGAAGATATGGCAAAGCAATGCTATGTTGATATAAACTTGCAACGAAGTTGGGAACAATATAACTTAGATGTAATGGATGGTGATGTTACTAGAAGTGGAATAAAAGAGGCTTGTATTTGGCATGATATAAAAAAGTATTAGACCAAGTAGGAGTAGATGTAATGCACGATTTATTGGAAGGGGTTTGTAAATATGATATGGCGTTTTTAGTATTTTATTATGTTTATGATTTAAAATTGTTCTCCTTGGAAGTTCTTAATGATAGAATAGTTAGTTTTGATTATGGGCCTGATAAAGGCAGCAAGCCTACTGTATTAAATGTAGAAAATATTCGCAAGCATAATATTCGTCTTTCTGCATCTGAAATGATGACATTAGTTCGTTATTTTGGTTTACTTATTGGAGATTTTATTCCAAGAAACGATCCGGTATGGTACCTTTATATCCTTTTGAGGCAAATTCTTGACTTAATTACTTCTTTGTCGTTTCAAAAAGGGTGTTGTGAACTTCTACAAACTCTGATAGCTGAACACCATGATCTATATTTAAAATATAGTAATCTATATCTTAAACCAAAATACCATTTTGTGTTGCATTATCATACATTATTGAAAAAATTTGGGCCCCTTGTTTCTTTTTGGTCAATGCGATTCGAAGCAAAACATTGAATTTTAAAAATATCTGCTAACACTTCTAGCAATAGGCGTAACATATGTAAGACTCTTGCGATTAACCCTGCGTAGGTCGCGTGCCTTGATAGTACGCCGGTAGTCGCGCGGATTACAGTTGTAATCCATTTTTTTTTTTTTTTTTATTAATAGGTTCTAAGTCTATATTGAAAATTTTAATTATTTTTATATACTAAGTACATATTGACAAATATATTGTGATATAGGAAAAATTAAAATTTTTATCTTTTTACTTTAGAATATTAATTTTAACTTAAATGAGAATAAATAATAATTTATTAGAATTTGTTTTCATAAATTGTAATGATACTCAATGTAATTAAATTTTTATAATATTTCTGTATAAACATATTAATATTTTAATATTTTACATATAATTTAGCTCTCTATATTAATAATTGCAAAAAAAACAAGAGTACTTTATAAATTTTTACATGTTAAAACTTTTAATCATAAAAAAAGTACATTTTTATTGATTTGAAATAATTTATGATAATTCTACACTCTGTTCTTCATCACAACACCCAATACAAATATATTTTAAATGATCTGGACACACCCATTTGTAACAACGTTCACATGATTTTCTCGTACTTTTGTTTCTTGCTCTTCCACACAAATAACATCGACCAATTCCCTTAGGACGTTCAGACAAAATAGGTGTATCTTCAACGAGGCCTAAAATTTTCATACCACGACTCCTAATATGTTTTGGTAATTTTGAATTTTTAATACGTCTTTCAATATTCGGTTTCATCAGTTGTAAAGCTAATGCTTCTAAAAAGTCTGATCTTTTAGATTTATTGTTGATATTGTTAAATTTATACACATTTAAAGCATTTATGCATGATATATTAATAAGGTTAAAAAATATGGTAAGCGGCCAACGACGAGAATTTCTTGAAACGTCATATAGACTACACATTTGGTCTAATCTATCAACGCCATATTTAGTTTGGTTGTAAAATGTAATCATCTCTGGTTTTTGTTGATCTCCTGTGTTTTGTTGATCGATAGAAGCGTCATTATGCAGAGTGGATAGCAGTATAACTACTTTATTTTTTTTTGGGACATATGAAGTGATTGTGCAATCTTTTTGGAAACCAAATAATGACGAATTTATTTCCCTATTTTTTGAAATTGAAAATTCTTTTGGAATACATGTTTTATTTTTTCTTAAAGTCCCCACTACTGTCAATTGTTTTTCAGTTAGTAAATATTTTACCACTGGAAGTGAAGTGAACCAGTTATCCATGGTTATGTTCCTTTTAGTACCTTCCACTGGCTGAACCATTCTTTTGACAACACTTTCCGCACTATTATTCATTTTATAAGGACCATTTGGTTGTTGTCCAGCATAAACCTCCAAATTAAATGTATATGCATTTTTTACGTCTACAAGAGCGAATATTTTTATTCCGTAACGGGCAGGTTTATTTGGAATATATTGTCTGAACGAACATCTACCGCGGAAAGCAATTAATTGTTCATCTAATGTTAAATATTCACTTGGAATAAAATTATTTTGAAAATTTTGTACTAGAACTTCAAAAAGTTCTCTTATAGGAGCCAATTTATCAATTTCGCTTCTTTCTGAGCGGTTGGTAAAATCGTCAAAACGCAAATTTCTAACTAAAAATCTAAAACGTTGAACATTCATAGTTAGATACACAGCCTCAAGTCCAGTTCCCTTGGAATCATCAAATAAATTAAATATATTTTGTCTACTAGATTTAGAAACTCCTGCAAGGATTAAAATACCAATCAAAGCTCTAATTTCAACATCATCAGTTTCCCTAGCATCTCGAGCACGTTCATAATTTTCCTTCACAAAAGATATTTTTATATTTGTACTTTTGACGATAATATTTATAACAACTTCATCAAAAAAAAGAAAAAAACATTCTAAATGATTTTTCATATTTTTTGCGATCGATTTTGGACCAGGTAAATGAACAATTATATTATGAGAACGTGTCCGATGGGTACTAGTAGGTGCTTTCTTATTCCATCTAGTTTTATCCTTCCCAAAAAAATATTTATTTTGTAATATTGGACCAACATCATCACTACTTGACTCACTTTCATTTTCATAGTCACTATTTTCCGTATCCGTGTTTTCATTATTAATTTCTACCTGATCCCTCAACTCATCTTCACTGTCAATGTCATTTCCATCAATAAGTTCATCTTCATCTTCTTCTAGCCATTGTTCAATATCGATTGTGTTGCTCATTTTTTTATTATTATTTTATAATTAATTCGTAAATAAAAACTTTGATTATAAAATAAACGGAAAAAGAAACGGGCGTGAAAGATCGCGCGGCATACACTGGTAATCCAGCACACTTTGAACTCCGATAACAACGACAACTTTTGCGACCAGTAATCGGAAACAAACTAATTATATTAAGCAACATGTTATTCGAAGGTACTGAAAAGATAAGATAATTTTATTGGTTTTCAATATACGAAAAAACCATTTATTTTTAGATGGATTACAATAGTAATCCGCGCGACCTACGCAGGGTTAAGCATCAATTGCAGTTAAATGATATGTTCCTTAAAGGCACTTTAAGTAATGAAATTGAAACAGGTCCATCTAAATTTATCATTGATTCAGAGGTGGAAGAAATAAAAAGACATAATATTCAAATTGACTCAAAAGACTTGCTAATTAAATCAATACAATGTAAACGATGAAATACGTATAGCAGTTCAACAAACAGATGTTTTCCCGTATCTTCACGAAAGTTTTATTGTTGTTGAAGGGAAAATAAAAGTCTCAAGTTTGGTAAAATTATGTAATAACGGCTTATCTTACGCTTTCGACCAGGTACGGTTGGATATTAACGGCGTAGAAGTTGATAAAACTCGCCTTGTCGGTATCACTAGTACAATGAAGGGTTATTTATCGTGTACGCCTAATAATTTGAACTGTTATGGTAACTCTAGTTGGATAGTGAATTCTAAAAGTATAGTAAATACTGAAGGTGTATTTAGTGCTTGTATCCCGCTAAAATATTGGTTAGGATTTTTCGAAGATTTTAAAAAAATTTTGATTAATTCTCGAATAGAATTATTTTTGACTAGAAATAATAATGATGTTCAATTTTTATTAATTAAAACAACGAGTTCGTTGCCGTCAAATACAGTCTCCTCTCTGACCATTGATAAAATTACATGGAAAGTTCCGCATGTAAGCGTGGATGATTCGGAAAGATTAAAAATAATGAAAATCGTAGAAGAAGAAAAAAATTTGTTTATTCCTTTCAGATCGTTTGAAACATTTGAATATCCTGAGCTAGGAGCTTCTAAAAATATAGTGTGGAATTTAAAAACTGCATCAAAGTTGGAAAAACCGTGTTACATCATATTGGGTTTACAGAAAAAAAGTAAAAATAATATTGAAAAAGATTGTAGTGTTTTCGATCATTGTAATTTAACAAATGTTCGAGCGATTTTAAATTCTACCACTTACCCATACGACAATTTAAATCTGAATTTTAGTAAAAATAAATTCTCGGTGTTGTACGATATGTACACATCATTTCAAGAATCGTACTATGGAAAAAATATACGTGAGCCGCTAATGGATACAGACACTTTTAAAACACTTGCTCCAATTATTGTTATTGATACGTCAAAACAAGTCGATACAGGCACGGCGTCTACTGTTGATGTGAGCATAGAAATTGAATCAACGGATAATCTTGACGGTGTTTCTGCTTACTGTTTATTAATTCATGATCGTATAATTGAATATGTACCTTTGACTAGAGAAGTAAGAAAACTTGTATAATAATTATTGTTAAAATGTATTTTTGTATTGATTTAAAATAAAGTATTGTGGTATAGAAATAAAAATTTGTTTTTTCTAAAACATTAAATGTTAACAAAAAAAAAAAAAACACCTGATACTGTGCTTGATTAAGAAAAATAAAAATTTAAAATTACGCGGAGATTGAGAATTTTTGAGGTAGAAAAAGAGGGTAAAAATGTCGATTTTACCGTACTCTGAAAAATGGCATTATGAAATTTTTTTAATTTTTGTGATTTTACGCAGTAAAATCGAGATTTTTACCCTCTTTTTCTACCTAAAAAATTTCGATCACCGCGTAATTTAAAAAAATGGTGACAGAACATACAATTTACTACTACTGTGCAGAACAGGTTTTTGAATAATGCTGGGTACTGCCTAAACATTTCTCATCCACCCCATGACTATCAACCAATAAATGATATTTTATGTCTCGAGTCACTACCAGTTAGACGTCAGACACATTACCGATTTATTTCTGGGCTATTAAATGGAAAAATTGATGCACCTCGATTATTAGAGAAACTTAATATCCATGTTCCTAGCAACACTCGATACCAGGGCACGTTTTACTTACAAACAGATCGGTCCAACTATGCTGCCAATGCACCCCTCCCTAGACTGATGCGTGTATACAATTTATATAATTTGTGACAATTTCGTGCTTGGGCCCTTTATTTTTGTTTCACCATATTATTGGTTTTTGCTGTCTTACTATTTTTAATACTGCTATTATGTCTTACTATTTTAATATTGTTATTTAACACGTTGACTGCCACAAGCCCGCCGGCGACCCAAGTGATGTCTTTGATTGTGAAGCTATTTGGGTCGCCGGCGACCTAAATCCTATTATTAATGTGACGCCACTTGGGTCGCCGGCTGCCAAATTTAACATCAACATTAAATGTATCTAATTCTTTACGGCTTGGAGAGAACAATATTTAGATTGGACCATGGCGTAGACAAGACGATTTTGATCATTTAAAAAAAAAAAACAATAAAATCCGTCAACTTTAATACATTTATATTTTATACAAAAAAATGTAATATTTGAATATATAAATGCATAGTAAATAGTAGTATAAAACGTAAAAATTAAAATTTTAAAAAATAAAGAGGAACCCTAGAGAAATTGATAAAAAAAAATTCACTTTAAATTACTTAAAAATAAAAATATATACAAAAAAGTAACAAAATTGTATTCATACATTCTGTTTTTTTAAATGGTCTTGAAAACATTGTATGCAAACCGATGGTTTTGATGGGCAAAGACTGCAAAAGGTTGATACTTTCTTAGCCTTGTTTAAAGCTTCCCTAGAAATAATAAATTAAAAATCAAAAATTCATATTAATTAAAAAAAATTTAATTTAAACTCACTTGTATCCTAGTTCTTTCGAAAATTTCGTATAGCATTCAATACACCTTTTTTTTTTTTTCTGTTTCTTGAACATTTTTCTTCTGTCTCCTCGAGTTTATGTTTTATTATTTGTCGTCTATTTTCAAGAGGTTGTTCAGAATTTGAAACACGTAAAGATGTAGGTTTTAATTCAAGGAGTTTATCTACAAGCACTTCACGAAATTTATGTATGGTGAGTTTATTTCGAAAATGTTGTTCATTATACATAATTTGAGAATTTACAACAAATGTATTTAAAATTATCTCAGTTGCTACCTTGTGATACCATCGAACACTCTTTCTCATGGGAGTGCAGTATGACGCTAACTGATCCGATAAATCTATGCCTGCTTTTCCAGCATTATAGAATAATATGCTGTCTGGTTTAAATATATCTTCATGATTCCTATTTTTCTTATCAGTGTTTGTCATATTTAATTGATGTCGCGTTGAAAGTAAGTGAATGTCGCGCTTATCTTTAAATTTAGATACTACTATACCAGAATCGTTTTCCAGACCGACAATTTCTCCTTTTTTCAATTTTTTTTCTATCACTGTTTTTGGTAAAAAACGTCTATTTTTTCTAAGCGTTCCAACCAAATGAGTGTTTTGCCTTAAAAGTGTTTCCGCTAGTGGGACAGACGTATAAAAATTATCAGTGACAATAGTACGCCCTTCGTTCAGATAATTTTCACACAAAGAAGTTACTATTGTTTCACTCAACGCTTCTCCGGGTTTGGATTGTTTTCCTTCGTATATAATAATTTTATACGTATAACCATTAGTCCCACATACTTTGAAAAATTTTACGCCATATTTATGTGTTTTATTTGGGATATACTGCCGAAATTTCAGTCTGCCTCGAAAAGGTATCATAGATTCATCCACCGCAATTATTTCTCCAGGTTTCTGTATATTTTTTACTAATTCGTTTACCATATTAAGTAATTTTCTTACTTTGTATAAGCGATCGGCTTTGTCAGCAGTCTCATTGTCCTCAAAATGCCAAAACCTAAGAATGAGTTCAAATTTATTCCGACTCATTGTTTTTGGTGCAACACCATTTTTATAACGTTCAGCTTTGCTCCAATAATCAGCTATCGAAGTCATTTTTACGAGTCCCATCCACATCAAAAGTCCCATAAATTTTTCCATATCATTTTGGTTTATTGGTTGCCAAATGAAAATCTACTACCACGTGTAATTTGTTGAGTATTTAAAAATTGTTGAGCGTTTCTATTTGTCTCAATGACCATTAACTCAATTATTTCGTCGGTACAAAATAATTTAAAATAATCCATAGGTCCCATATCCTCGTCTAAAATGACTAATGGCCCCGAATTTCCCATAAAGTTAAAATTTTTTTGATTCGTACCTGTTACAGCTTTCCAATTCGATTGGCTATTGTTAGGTATTGATAAAATTAGATCCTCAATTTGATTCTCATCAATCTCATCATCTGACGACTCTTGAGAATCACTATTATTTTCACTTTCAACACAATATATTGGATCACTATCACTATCGTCAAAACTGTCACTAGAAAAATTGGTCAGCATCATCTAATGCATTATTAATCATGCGTTCATCCATTATGATATTATATTAACAAATTTTCGTAAAATAAAGTAAAAATTATAATAAAATTCAGAACTTGATAACCACGAAATGTTCACGCTTCTTGTTCAAGGTGAATACTAAAAGATAATTATTGACGTATTGACAAATGTGTAATAAATAAATATTATTATTATCTTGCACGAGACAGCGGGCGACCCAAGTGGCTTGTACGAAATATTACATTTTTGTCAGGCCACTTGCCAGCCGGCGACCCAAGACTTTTCTTTTTTTCATGATATTATCTACAATTAACTGATTCTAAAAATATCAATTTTATTAAAATCCAACAACTGGATCTATTTTTATAAATATAGACATTTACGAAATACGATGTAAAAATAGTATGGCCTGACACGCGCTGATACGACTTGGGTCGCCGGCGGGCTTGTGGCAGTCAACGTGTTAAATTTGTTATTATTTTGTATGTAAGTACTTTGTATAAAAGCCGATTAGCGTTAATCATTATAAATAAAAATAAAATAAAATAAAAATAATTTATCTAGACACATTTTATCAAGTTTTAATACTATATATGTACCTACATGATTTATTGATTAAAAGGTTTTACATATTTTTAACTATTTATTTCTGCACATTTTAAGCTTTTGTACTTTATAGTGCAAAACGAAGAGCTCTGTTTAATAGGTACATAATATGTAACCTATTAAATATTATATATATATATATTTTAACTGTACATCAGTATAATTTAATTTATATGGTGTATATTTACTTTCAACTGTAGATGTTTTTTCTCGAAACATGTCTTGAATTTTTCTTGCATTTGTTAATAACATTAAGTTCATTTTTTTGTTTTTTTACGATTTTGAAATCCACTTAACTTTTTTTGCCGGTCATAATTAATAATTAATATAATATTAAACAAATATAATAAATAATAAAACAAATATAATAAATAAAGTAAATCGTTATAACAGCGCCGAGTAGTAAAAGAAATATAATAATACGGGATCACTAATCAGTAAACATATTGTCATAATTTACTAATACTGAGGATTAAAACGCTCAAGTTTGTTGACTAATAAGTAATAATTGTATTTTTTGTAATAACTAATAACGCACAACACCCGCGATAACAAAATATGCCGTATTATAAATAATTATGTTAATTGATATTCGAGTAATCATAAGATATTTGGGAAAACCAATTGGGAATTTGGGATAGGTATTAATAATTCTCGATCGTTGATACCTATAATATTGCTATAAATACATTAGTTATTTTAGTTGTTATCTTAAACCTTTTTTTTTTTTTTTTTTTTTTTTTTTTTTTAATATTCAAAAGTAATTAACAATCTGTATCCATACTAGACACAATAAGAAAATATGATAAAGGTTACATATCGTGAGGTTTTGTTGAAAGAAGCCACCCATTGATAGCACTATCTACTAACTTGATAATTATTTATTTTTTTTATTTATTTTTTTTTTTTATTTTTTTTTTTTATTTTTTATTTTTTAATTTGAATTTAATTTAATTTAATTTAAGAGATCTCTACACCACTTACGCTTCAGACGTCTCGGAGGATTTCCAGGTATTGTGGGAGTGGCCAAGTTTTTTATTAAATGATTAGGGTGATTATTTAGACGGTAATAGAATCTTTTGTAAAATATTTTAGCTTCATCATTTATTTTATTAAGTTTCAAGTCGGTGTGTAGTGTATGATTTGACACGTTAAGGTGGAGCATTCGTTAATTTTCTAAGCACGATATTTTGAAAGGTTTGAATTTTCAAAATATTTGTCTTTTTCGCATTGCCCCAAAGCTGAAGGCCGTAGGTCCATAGTGGTTTCAATAGTGTTTTGTATATAAGCAGTTTAGTTCTAAGAGAGGTGTGATTATTATTGGATAATAAGGGTTTAAGTAATCGAAGACGATGATTCAATGCTAATCTTTTGGTTCTGATATGATGGGCCCACGTTAATCTTTGATCTAACGTAAGGCCGAGGTATTTGATTTTTGGAGAGTAGGGAATTGGAATTCCATATAGGACAACACCAGTGACAAGGAGTATGTCTTAGGGTAAAGGTTGTGTGAACGGATTTATTCTGGTTAACTTTAAACCGCCATTTTGTAAACGCATTTTTCCATAGCATTAAGGTGAGTTTGAAGATTTATTGACGCTAAGATTGGATTGTTGTTAATGGATATTAGTGCTTTGTCATCAGCAAAGTCAGCTACAGATGTGTTGGGGGGGTAGTAGGTTGATCAGATGCAAAGATGTTATAGAGAATTGGAGATAGGATTCCACCTTGAGGCCACACCAGCATTTATAGAAGCTAAATCAGATAGAGCGGAACCGTGGCGAACTTGAAAAAATCGATCCGTTAGATAGGATTTGATAAGTAGATTAGTATGTTGGGTGGAAGGAATTTCTTAAGTTTATATAAAAGGCCATCGTGCCACACCCTATCGAAGGCTTGTGCGATGTCTAGGAACACACAATTGCAATAAAGTTTTTTTTCCAGGGAATACGAAATAGCATCTACGACTCTGTGCACTTGGGTGTGTGGTTGAGTGAGATGCCCGAAAGCCGAATTGAGTATTTGGAAGGATATTCTTTTGAGTAATGATAGGTATAATACGTTTCAGAATTAATCGTTCAAGTATTTTAGCGAAAAATGGAAGAAGGCTAATTGGTCGATGTGACGATGGAATGTCCGGCGGTTTATTTGGTTTAGGGAACAAGATTATAGTGGAGAATTTCCAAAGTAGAGGAAAATAAGAAAGTCTAAGTGAAGCATTAAATATGTGAGTGATGTGAACGATAGCTCTAGTTGGAAGGGATCTGGCTACTTCCGCAGTAATGCGATCATAGCCCGGTGATTTGTTTAGTGAGTATTTTAGTATGGCATATTTAACATCGTTTGGTGTAAATGACTTGACAGGGAGAGTTAGAGGAAGGGAAGCATTCAGAAACGTTTCTACCGTATTCATATTTTCGTTGTCAATTATCTCAGAGTGTGGTTGAAAAGTTTGAGAAAGATGCTCCTTAAAGAGTTCTGCTTTTTCGAAGTCAGAAATGGCAAGGCTGCCATCTGATTTCTTAATAGGGAGATTTGGTGATTTATAACGAAGAATTTGTTTGGTTTCCCTCCAGAGACTACCATCTTTGGGAGTAAGCTTCATTAAGTGATTTTGCCAAACATTTGCCTTAATTTTTGCTAGCATTTTTTTCAAGGAATTGGCCAGGTTATTATAATTTAGTTTATGGGAAGGGGGAGCCGAGTGCGCTGGAAGAGAGCTCTAGCTCTCCGTTTTTCAACTATTGTGTTACGTATTGTCACAGGTAATGGATCTGATGTGGGAGGTGCTAGAAAAGTACTTGTAGCTGACCAGGCTGCCGTTTGTATAACATTGGTAAGGTTGTGGATCGCTAAATCTATATCGTCGGGAGTTTTTAGTTTAACGTTTAAATGTATTTCTTTATCGACTAGTTCAGTAAAACTTGGAATGGTCTGTGAATTTATTAAATAAATTATTAGATTCTTTATAAGTAGGGGAAGTATTGAGAGTTAAGAGCACTGATGAGTGATCGGAATTTAAATCAAGTAAATTTTTAGTAGTGCTAAATAAGCTATTTGGAATTTTGGTCACAAAAATATCTAGAATGTCAGGGTTTTTCCGGGAAGACGAAGGCCAGTACGTTGGATCAGGAGGAGCTAGAACTTTAAATTTTTTTAGATTGGTAAAATTGTACAAGGTGACACCTCGCGGGTTATTCACTCGGCACCCCCACGACTGGTGTTTGGCATTAAAATCGCCACCTATTATAAAGTAGTTATTGAATGTGCTAAAGTAGTCAGAGAATTTTATGTCCGTAACAGTATGTTTTAGGGGTGTGAGTATATAGCAGCAATAGTGATTGGAGTATTATTTATTTTTAAATTGATAGCACAAGATTGGAGGAAATCTTGGGAAAAACTAGGCAAGGGATAAAATTCTATAGTGGATTTAACAAAATATAGCAGCACCACCGTGCGCTGTGTTATCTGGGTGGTTTGTTTTAATTAAAGTATAACCAGGAATATGGATATACAAGTATTTTGTGAAGTGAGTCTCGGAAATGAGGGCAATATCAATGCGTTTGTTGATAAGAACAGATTCGAGTTCATGGACATGGTTTTTGAGACCATTAGCGTTAAATTGTAATATTAGGAGCGAGTTGTCAGTGACGGAATTATTATAATTATTGGCCATTATTTGTCGAGGAGCTTGGAAATTACTTTAGTTAATAGAGCTATAAGTGGATTAATTAATGTTTTAAATTCATCTAGAAAACTGGACATTAATTTATTTAAATCAGGAGGATGAGTTGCATTGATAGGAGGTGAAGTGTCGTTAGCAGGAATGTTGGACGTAGCCTGAGCGTAAGTTTGCGTTTGTGGATTAGAGTGAGCGTGACTAGGTGGCGTGGCTACCTTGTACATTAGTGGACTTAGTTTTATAATTATTATCTATTCGATTACTTGGTGCGCTGGGTATCTTTCGACGTTGAAGTTCCTTGTAGATTGAGCAGCCTTTGTAGTTGGCTGGGTGGTTTTGGGAACAGTGGACGCATTTCGGAGGGACATCTCGTGAATTTGGGCATGCAGATGACTGGTGATCCGCTCCACAACGAACACAACGAGGTTGGTATCCACAGTATCCTCTGGTGTGTCCGTATTGTTGGCAGTTGAAACATTGGCTGATTTGTTTTGGTTTATATGGTTCTTCAACTTTAATTTTACAGTGAAGTAGTGATGAAAGTTGGAAAATTTCATTAGACTGCAGTGTTGGCTCAAGATCGATGAAGAATAGTGGAAGGGGGGTTCTTATTGACTTTGTGTAAAACATTAGTAACTTGCCTTACCTCAAAACACCGAACTTCTAACTCCTCTTTTATTAGTGTTAAAGGCGTGGACGAGTGAAGGTTACGAATAACTACCCGTAGTGGTTTGTCCTCATTCAATTGGTAAGTATGATATTCAGCTTTTTCAGTTTGAGGAATTGTATTAATGCCCTGTACGCACTAGGGTCCGTGGTTTGAATTTTCAATGAGTTAGTTGTAGACTTGCACATGAAATTGTCTACACCAATTAGTTCAATTAAGGTCGTACATAGTTCGGGATAATCTTCGACACCTTTGATAAATATAGGTGGAGGAGGTTTAGTGGAAGTTACAGCATCAGTATTAGTATTAGTATTAGTTTGATGAGAGTTAGGTATATTTTCATTAGTATTAGTTTCAAACGAATCGTCTTGGGCAAATACTTCGAATCTGTTACGTGTAACAAAATCTTTTTTTTTTTTTTTTTTTTATGTTTTGTTAAAATAATATTCTTATTTGGATTCGGTGATGATGGTTCGGAAGCTGAATTGGAGGAGCTGGAAAGAATACGTTTATTCGTTTGTGCTGAATGGCTAGCATTATTCATGTTGTTTGAATCGGGCTTATTTGAAGGACTGTTTTGGCGAGCATCCTGTATAGTTTTGTTTTTGCTGATAGTAATACTATTATTTGTATTATTAGTTTGTACCTTTGGCGATTTCGGCATGTTTATCTCGCGGACAAAGGTCGTCCTCTGTTGCGTAGCGTAGTCGATACGCGACGAAGCAGGTAATTGACACTTGAAACTATTACGAATTGAACTCGGTTCACATTGTAATAGTGAATTAAAGACGTATGGTGATAGAATAAAAGGCAAAAAGAAGTTTTTATATATACTATAATATATACTGATAAGCAGCGGTAATTAACGGAGCGACGAAACAGGCGTGCGTTAGGTACGGCTGCTCGCACGGTACTGATCTCAAACCTTACGATCAGAATAATACAATAAACATATAGCATATTATATATAATTGTATTTATATATATATATTATATATATAATACTGTTATTAAAATAATTTAAATTAGAAGTTTTAATTTTCACAAATGAACAAATTTAAAATTTCTGACCACAACATTTTGGCGCCCCCTAATTACTGGCGCCCGGCGCAGTTGTAGCCAGTGCCCCCCCCCCCCCTAAATGCGGCACTGAGTTTGTTAGTAACCGAACAGCCGTCGATCAGTAACCTAACCATGTATTAGTGCTAAACCATTATGCAATTAAAAGAGTTCTATTCAACCGTCAACTGTAGTGAAGAAAATGCCACTGCTGTGCCAATGCATGCATTTTTAAGGAACAGGGCTTATTAGACACTGCCAACGAAACGTTACCATGCGTATTGTATTATTTATTTACATACCATTATTTTTAATGATTTTTACTAATATACTAATAATTAAAATATTTGATTATTATTTTAATTTAATTATTTATTTACATACAACTATTACTATTTTACTGCGTATTATAGGTGTACGGTCTACATATCATGTGACCGCATATCTGCGCAGAAAATGTCGGTAAACCACATATCAGAGCAGCACCCAGCTATTAACAAATCTAACGTCAAAAAAATCGACTTTCAATATGAATTTATGCAAAGCTTTTATATCAGC
>JASXSY010003401.1:0-21579 GCA_034509805.1 Sipha maydis
TGTATAATATTCTAGACTGACAAAGATATCGGTTTTTTTAAAATGCTCTAATTCAACAACGAAAAACCGCAACAACTTGAAATTTTCACCAAATCTTTATGTTGACGTTTTCTATACATGGTTAAGTTTTCAAAGTATTTTGACATATTTTTACTTTTTTATAGACAATTTAAATTTTCGATTATTCTAAGATATAAAACGTTTCTTTCTTCTTTTCTCTTATTTTAATATATACAATGAATATTATACACACATTTGAATATATACCTAAATGTGTATGAATTAAAAATATTCGAGCGAGCATAATGAAACGTAGATTTTATTTGTGAATGAAAGGATTCACATACCTGTACATGTGTAATTTGTATTATTGGAGGTTTATATTTAACCTATAATTTTGGTATGAATTATTTTTCGGGATATATATAACTATTTAATTAATGTTCCGTGAACTTCAACAATCATTTACAATCACACTAAATACATATCTGATCATTTGTAAAATAATGTTAATAAAAATATTAGTCCAAAATATTTTTTGAATTAATTAACAATTCTGACTTTTTTAATAATCACTACTGAATCTTAGTATTTACAAACTTAGAAATTGAACATTTTAAAAATTCTGATAAATTCTTATTTATTAATGATATTATTGAAGACAGTATTTTCTTTAAACAAATAGACACTAATGAAATTGAAGCACATCTTGCGAAAATTAAGAATTATGCTTCTTTTTATGAAAAGGATGTGACAAATTATTTACTTAAAAATTTATGTAAATCTGTCTCCTCGCCGTTAGCAATTATTTTTAATAAATCATTATTAACTGGTAAATATCCTTTGAATTTAAAAAATATACAGTTATTCCTCTATCTAAATCGGGTGATAAATTATTATGTGGAAATTATCGACCGATCACATTATATCTAACTTTATCCAAAATATTTGAAAAATGTATTTAGATCAGAAAAGTAAACTTTCTAAATTCTAAATTATTCTTTCTCTAAAAAACAATTTGATTTCCGAACAGGAATGTCGACAAATGACGCGCTATTTGAGGTTGATAGTTTCATACAAAAAAATATTGACAAAAACTATAAATTATTAGGTATTTTCCTAGATGTTAATAAAGCTTTTGACTGTGTAAACCATGATATTTTACTAGAAAAATTAGATAGGGCTGGTATAAGAAGAGTGGCAAATAACCTATTAAAATCCTTTTTAAATGGACGAACCCAAAGAGTTAAAATTGTTGATACTTTTAGTGAATCTTTAGAAATTTCTTGTGGGGTTCCTCAAGGTACTGTTTTAGGCCCATTATTATTTATTATTTTTATTAATGATATTTTGAATATAAAAACAAATAAAAATATTGAATTTTTTAGTTTTGCCGATGACACTGCTATTCTTATATCTGATACAATAGTTAATAATCTATATTTCGAAGTTAATAATTTTTAAATACCGTTTATGGGTGATTTTGTAAGACTAAATTAAAATTGAATTTAACAAAATCTAAATTTATTAATTTTGAACTTTTTTCATATAATATATCTACAAATAATAATTTAATAGTTCATTCATTAAACTGTATCCCTAATTTCAATTCAACCTGCAATAATTATTATGATTGTATTAATATTGAAAATGTATTAGAAATTAAATATCTGGAATTATTTCTAGGCTAAAATGGGATAGGCATAAAAATTTTATAAATAACAATTTACCTAAATTCTTCTGCATATTTAAAGATACTAGATATAATATATTTCATGATTATTATAAAAGAATTATTTATTTATACCTAGTATAATCTTACTATTCTTATGGGATATCAATGTGGGGAGGAACCTATAACATCCATTTATCCAGATTAAAAATTACTATAAATTGTATTATTAAATATTTATTTAATTTACCTTTTCAAATTAGCACTATCATTTTATATGAGTCACTAAATATAAAAAGAACCGGATGGGCCTCGCTCTGCTGTACACTTGGGGGTGAAGTGCGACTCTTCATAGGATAGGTCATTATAATGGATTTGTTAAATTTGAATTCAATGATAGGTATCATTGAATATGAAAAACGATTCTGAACGGAGATGATATGTTAGTCTAGAATATAATACAATGTTATTTATAAATATTGTAAAAAGTATATTTTAGATAGAAACGAAAAATTTAGAGAAATCGAAAATTTAAATTGTCTATTAATAAGTCAAAATACTTTGAAAACTTAACCATGTATAGTGAACGTCAATATAAAGATTTGGTGAATATTTCAAGTTGTTGCGATTTTTGGTTTTTGAGTTAGAGCATTCTAAAAAACCGATATCATTTGTCAGTCTAGAATATTATACATTATATTATATTTTACATGTAATTCTATGTCAATATTCGCTGTTCAAACGCTTATAAAAAAAAAATCGTGCCTATGGATTTTAATAATTTTTGAATGACATTAAGAACTACTTCTGTGGAATTTTCTATTAAATTTTCAAGTGTTTTGTACGAGCCAAATTTTTTTTATCACCGATTATAAAAATAAAATGTAAAAAAATCGAATATTTTAAATGCCTATAATTGGCTTAAAAATCAATATTATATTTTGAAAAAAAATATGACATAAAGGAAATACCAATCTTAACAGCTGGTAGAAATTTCAAAAATCTGCGACTTATACTTTTTGAATTATAACAAATATTAAAAATCGTTTGAGAATAAATCGCTATTTTATGCAATTTCGTAAATATTTTAATTTCAAACAGTCATAAAATTTTTTCCTCTCAGTACGGTATAAATTTTTTTAAAGATTTTTGAAGAGTACCTTATAGAAAATCTAGTGTTGAAATTTTGAACCTTAAGTATGAACAGAAAATTTTTTATGAATTTTTATCAACAAAATAACTTGCAAATTTTCGTGATTTTCGCGATGGTCAAATAATTAATTTCGTATTTTAGTATTTTTTCATTAACAATATCTCAAAATTTTTTTTTATTATTATTTTATTTCCGTATGTATCTTTCAGTCAAATCTCTAGACCAATTCCTTTTTAATCGACATTTAACATGACTAAGGAGAGATAAGTAAAATGTATTACGGATAAAGAGATTCGAGGGCTTATGGGAATTTGATTTCGTGTATTTATGTAAAATACGGCCGTGGTGACTTGTTTTATAAACTGGTTTTAAACAGCTATTAAAATATTGAGCTTTGTATTTTATCAATTGTTGAAAGTTTTGTAGAAATTTACGGCTGTCTCACACTAGCATTCGTTTATTTTTCCTACACATACACGCCACTAGATTGGTAATGTATATAGCTGCTTATACACAATTTATAAATTGTAGTGCTGCAGCCCCTAAATAATTTTTTCTTTTTATCTTAAAATCTAAGCAATAAGTAATTATTTCTATGTTAATTTTATATTAGTTACTTCAAAGGACTGTTCAAATTTTAAAGATAGCAACAAAATAAATTGCTCTTCATTAAATTATTTCTACACCTACGAAATAAATAACCAAATTTTAATTGATAAAACACATTTATTTATGACATAATAATTAATCATAATCAATAAACAAATAAGTCTAGAGAAAATAATTACAATTTATTATTTTAATAAAATGTTTGAGAAACATATAAATCTCAAATATAGAGCACGGATTCGTACTCTTAAAAAATATCAAAATATGTCATGTAAAAATATTTGTGCAGATTTTATGTAAAAATCATTAAAATGTTTATCAAATATGAAATAAAATAAAATTTATATTTAAAAATAAAAAGTTGTATTTAGCTTAATTTTATGAGTTAATATGAATGTTAATTCGGTTGCATCCAAAAACAGCACACTTTTGATTTTGACCCTAAAAAGGTCGATAGCCAAAAGCCACGTAGCTTATCGGTCATTTTATAACAAATTACCGTACATTTATAGTGGGTTAAAACCGTACACTATTTTTAGTGAAAATAGTGAAAAGATAATATTATAAGATATGTACTATTCAATAATCAAGTATTTAGTTGTCACTCGTTATTAATCGGTCTTGATTCGGTTAGTGTATCTACGTCTATAATTTAGTTAAAAATAAGTTAATATCTTAAATTTTTAAATAATTGAAAGTAACAAAGGGAGCAGTAATAATCAAGTGCTTATTACTTGACAATTTTAAATACCGAAAATCTAGTGTCAATATTAGTGGAAATGTGGTTTGGCGATGTTATATTGAAAATTGTACATCCACGGTTACAAAATGCAGTCAATTGAATTTATTCATTTTAATTCATAATTCAAATTATGAAATGTACATAAACATATGCGTTTTTTGTTTATCGATCTTTTCTGGGGTCAAAATAATAACCGTGTGGTTTATGGATACAAAAATTTTTAAAACTGTGCGGTTTTAACCTACCAAAAGCGTGCGGTTTTGTTCTGTATCTCATCAAAAGTGTGCGGTTTTTGGAGTCAGCGGTCAATTCATTCACAGCTAATCTATTTTTAATAATATCATGGACTTTTTTAATATATTTGCATCGTCTCCTGCAAACTTTTATATTATCTACCTTTTGGTATTTTATAAATTACTCCGCGAAATATATTATTTATGAAACAATGACTATCCATATGTCCATCATGTTATTACCCGGAGAAGAGGTAAAGATATCTTTTGCATTTTATTTCTGAAAATTGAAATTCTGCTTAATGATTTAAAAAAACATTTTTACCATTATTGATTAAAATATTAATATTTGAAAATAATTCTCAAATTCAATCAGCAATAAATAAACATGGTCAAACAAATCACATGTACGGTACATTAAAATAAATAAATGTATTTATATTATGCCTGTAAATAATTAAATAAGTATATAAACTATATGGAAGCTTTCATATATTGATCCATTTATCCATTTATTTGATTTTCTTTCGCAAACTATATGTTGTCCACACGCGTTACAAATTTTAGATTCTTAACGGAGTAATGGAATCTTTTGGTTTTACAATGATGTGTGTTTTTTTTTTATTTTTGTGTCTGACAACACCTTTTTTGGCAGTACAAATGCTTCGATTTGCTTATGTAGTAGATTTTCTGAAAGGAAAGTGAAGCTAGTTTGTAATTTGGGCAGTCAAAAGTGAAAAATATTCAATACTTTTTAAATGCGACGGGAAAAACGCTGAAAAAATAAGGGATAAAAGGGGGTTTTTACGCAAAACCAGTTTTCGACAAAATCAAATTTTTTATTTTGCTATAACTCAAAAACTAATCGATGTGAATACTTGAAATTTTCACTAAATGTTAAGATTAGCGTTCTCTATACACCGCAGTAAAATATTCAAAACATTTTGACTTTTATTGAGCTATTTATAGATAATTTAAATTTTTGATTTTAGTAAAATTTTTTTTTTTAAATTGTCTATAAATAAGTCAAAATACTTTGAAAACTTAACCATGTATAGAGAACGTCAATATAAAGATTTGGTGAATATTTCAAGTTGTTGCGATTTTTGGTTTATGCAATTTCGTAAATATTTTAATTTCAAACAGTCATAAAATTTAGTTGTCACTCGTTATTAATCGGTCTTGATTCGGTTAGTGTATCTACGTCTATAATTTAGTTAAAAATAAGTTAATATCTTAAATTTTTATAATGGATTTTTAAATAATTGAAAGTAACAAAGGGATCAGTAATAATCAAGTGCTTAGTACTTGACAATTTTAAATACCGAAAATCTAGTGTCAATATTAGTGGAAATGTGGTTTGGCGATGTTATATTGAAAATTGTACATCCACGGTTACAAAATGCAGTCAATTGAATTTATTCATTTTAATTCATAATTCAAATAATGAAATGTACATAAACATATGCGTTTTTTGTTTATCGATCTTTTCTGGGGTCAAAATAATAACCGTGTGGTTTATGGATACAAAAATTTTTAAAACTGTGCGGTTTTAACCTACCAAAAGCGTGCGGTTTTGTTCTGTATCTCATCAAAAGTGTGCGGTTTTTGGAGTCAGCGGTCAATTCATTCACAGCTAATCTATTTTTAATAATATCATGGACTTTTTTAATATATTTGCATCGTCTCCTGCAAACTTTTATATTATCTACCTTTTGGTATTTTATAAATTACTCCGCGAAATATATTATTTATGAAACAATGACTATTCACATGTCCATCATGTTATTACCCGGAGAAGAGGTAAAGATATCTTTTGCATTTTATTTCTGAAAATTGAAATTCTGCTTAATGATTTAAAAAAACATTTTTACCATTATTGATTAAAATATTAATATTTGAAAATAATTCTCAAATTCAATCAGCAATAAATAAACATGGTCAAACAAATCACATGTACGGTACATTAAAATAAATAAATGTATTTATATTATGCCTGTAAATAATTAAATAAGTATATAAACTATATGGAAGCTTTCATATATTGATCCATTTATCCATTTATTTGATTTTCTTTCGCAAACTATATGTTGTCCACACGCGTTACAAATTTTAGATTCTTAACGGAGTAATGGAATCTTTTGGTTTTACAATGATGTGTGTTTTTTTTTTATTTTTGTGTCTGACAACACCTTTTTTGGCAGTACAAATGCTTCGATTTGCTTATGTAGTAGATTTTCTGAAAGGAAAGTGAATCTAGTTTGTAATTTGGGCAGTCAAAAGTGAAAAATACTCAATACTTTTTAAATGCGACGGGAAAAACGCTGAAAAAATAAGGGATAAAAGGGGGTTTTTACGCAAAACCAGTTTTCGACAAAATCAAATTTTTTATTTTGCTATAACTCAAAAACTAATCGATGTGAATACTTGAAATTTTCACTAAATGTTAAGATTAGCGTTCTCTATACACCGCAGTTAAATATTCAAAACATTTTGACTTTTATTGAGCTATTTATAGATAATTTAAATTTTTGATTTTAGTAAAATTTTTTTTTTTAAATTGTCTATAAATAAGTCAAAATACTTTGAAAACTTAACCATGTATAGAGAACGTCAATATAAAGATTTGGTGAATATTTCAAGTTGTTGCGATTTTTGGTTTATGCAATTTCGTAAATATTTTAATTTCAAACAGTCATAAAATTTAGTTGTCACTTGTTATTAATCGGTCTTGATTCGGTTAGTGTATCTACGTCTATAATTTAGTTAAAAATAAGTTAATATCTTAAATTTTTAAATAATTGAAAGTAACAAAGGGAGCAGTAATAATCAAGTGCTTATTACTTGAGAATTTTAAATACCGAAAATCTAGTGTCAATATTAGTGGAAATGTGGTTTGGCGATGTTATATTGAAAATTGTACATCCACGGTTACAAAATGCAGTCAATTGAATTTATTCATTTTAATTCATAATTCAAATTATGAAATGTACATAAACATATGCGTTTTTTGTTTATCGATCTTTTCTGGGGTCAAAATAATAACCGTGTGGTTTATGGATACAAAAATTTTTAAAACTGTGCGGTTTTAACCTACCAAAAGCGTGCGGTTTTGTTCTGTATCTCATCAAAAGTGTGCGGTTTTTGGAGTCAGCGGTCAATTCATTCACAGCTAATCTATTTTTAATAATATCATGGACTTTTTTAATATATTTGCATCGTCTCCTGCAAACTTTTATATTATCTACCTTTTGGTATTTTATAAATTACTCCGCGAAATATATTATTTATGAAACAATGACTATCCATATGTCCATCATGTTATTACCCGGAGAAGAGGTAAAGATATCTTTTGCATTTTATTTCTGAAAATTGAAATTCTGCTTAATGATTTAAAAAAACATTTTTACCATTATTGATTAAAATATTAATATTTGAAAATAATTCTCAAATTTAATCAGCAATAAATAAACATGGTCAAACAAATCACATGTACGGTACATTAAAATAAATAAATGTATTTATATTATGCCTGTAAATAATTAAATAAGTATATAAACTATATGGAAGCTTTCATATATTGATCCATTTATCCATTTATTTGATTTTCTTTCGCAAACTATATGTTGTCCACACGCGTTACAAATTTTAGATCCTTAACGGAGTAATGGAATCTATTGGTTTTACAATGATGTGTGTTATTTTTTTATTTTTGTGTCTGACAACACCTTTTTTGGCAGTACAAATGCTTCGATTTGCTTATGTAGCAGATTTTCTGAAAGGAAAGTGAATCTAGTTTGTAATTTGGGCAGTCAAAAGTGAAAAATATTCAATACTTTTTAAATGCGACGGGAAAAACGCTGAAAAAATAAGGGATAAAAGGGGGTTTTTACGCAAAACCAGTTTTCGACAAAATCAAATTTTTTATTTTGCTATAACTCAAAAACTAATCGATGTGAATACTTGAAATTTTCACTAAATGTTAAGATTAGCGTTCTCTATACACCGCAGTTAAATATTCAAAACATTTTGACTTTTATTGAGCTATTTATAGATAATTTAAATTTTTGATTTTAGTAAAATTTTTTTTTTTAAATTGTCTATAAATAAGTCAAAATACTTTGAAAACTTAACCATGTATAGAGAACGTCAATATAAAGATTTGGTGAATATTTCAAGTTGTTGCGATTTTTGGTTTATGCAATTTCGTAAATATTTTAATTTCAAACAGTCATAAAATTTAGTTGTCACTCGTTATTAATCGGTCTTGATTCGGTTAGTGTATCTACGTCTATAATTTAGTTAAAAATAAGTTAATATCTTAAATTTTTATAATAGATTTTTAAATAATTGAAAGTAACAAAGGGATCAGTAATAATCAAGTGCTTAGTACTTGACAATTTTAAATACCGAAAATCTAGTGTCAATATTAGTGGAAATGTGGTTTGGCGATGTTATATTGAAAATTGTACATCCACGGTTACAAAATGCAGTCAATTGAATTTATTCATTTTAATTCATAATTCAAATAATGAAATGTACATAAACATATGCGTTTTTTGTTTATCGATCTTTTCTGGGGTCAAAATAATAACCGTGTGGTTTATGGATACAAAAATTTTTAAAACTGTGCGGTTTTAACCTACCAAAAGCGTGCGGTTTTGTTCTGTATCTCATCAAAAGTGTGCGGTTTTTGGAGTCAGCGGTCAATTCATTCACAGCTAATCTATTTTTAATAATATCATGGACTTTTTTAATATATTTGCATCGTCTCCTGCAAACTTTTATATTATCTACCTTTTGGTATTTAATAAATTACTCCGCGAAATATATTATTTATGAAACAATGACTATCCACATGTCCATCATGTTATTACCCGGAGAAGAGGTAAAGATATCTTTTGCATTTTATTTCTGAAAATTGAAATTCTGCTTAATGATTTAAAAAAACATTTTTACCATTATTGATTATAATATTAATATTTGAAAATAATTCTCAAATTCAATCAGCAATAAATAAACATGGTCAAACAAATCACATGTACGGTACATTAAAATAAATAAATGTATTTATATTATGCCTGTAAATAATTAAATAAGTATATAAACTATATGGAAGCTTTCATATATTGATCCATTTATCCATTTATTTGATTTTCTTTCGCAAACTATATGTTGTCCACACGCGTTACAAATTTTAGATTCTTAACGGAGTAATGGAATCTTTTGGTTTTACAATGATGTGTGTTTTTTTTTTATTTTTGTGTCTGACAACACCTTTTTTGGCAGTACAAATGCTTCGATTTGCTTATGTAGCAGATTTTCTGAAAGGAAAGTGAATCTAGTTTGTAATTTGGGCAGTCAAAAGTGAAAAATATTCAATACTTTTTAAATGCGACGGGAAAAACGCTGAAAAAATAAGGGATAAAAGGGGGTTTTTACGCAAAACCAGTTTTCGACAAAATCAAATTTTTTATTTTGCTATAACTCAAAAACTAATCGATGTGAATACTTGAAATTTTCACTAAATGTTAAGATTAGCGTTCTCTATACACCGCAGTTAAATATTCAAAACATTTTGACTTTTATTGAGCTATTTATAGATAATTTAAATTTTTGATTTTAGTAAAATTTTTTTTTTTAAATTGTCTATAAATAAGTCAAAATACTTTGAAAACTTAACCATGTATAGAGAACGTCAATATAAAGATTTGGTGAATATTTCAAGTTGTTGCGATTTTTGGTTTATGCAATTTCGTAAATATTTTAATTTCAAACAGTCATAAAATTTAGTTGTCACTCGTTATTAATCGGTCTTGATTCGGTTAGTGTATCTACGTCTATAATTTAGTTAAAAATAAGTTAATATCTTAAATTTTTATAATGGATTTTTAAATAATTGAAAGTAACAAAGGGATCAGTAATAATCAAGTGCTTAGTACTTGACAATTTTAAATACCGAAAATCTAGTGTCAATATTAGTGGAAATGTGGTTTGGCGATGTTATATTGAAAATTGTACATCCACGGTTACAAAATGCAGTCAATTGAATTTATTCATTTTAATTCATAATTCAAATAATGAAATGTACATAAACATATGCGTTTTTTGTTTATCGATCTTTTCTGGGGTCAAAATAATAACCGTGTGGTTTATGGATACAAAAATTTTTAAAACTGTGCGGTTTTAACCTACCAAAAGCGTGCGGTTTTGTTCTGTATCTCATCAAAAGTGTGCGGTTTTTGGAGTCAGCGGTCAATTCATTCACAGCTAATCTATTTTTAATAATATCATGGACTTTTTTAATATATTTGCATCGTCTCCTGCAAACTTTTATATTATCTACCTTTTGGTATTTTATAAATTACTCCGCGAAATATATTATTTATGAAACAATGACTATCCACATGTCCATCATGTTATTACCCGGAGAAGAGGTAAAGATATCTTTTGCATTTTATTTCTGAAAATTGAAATTCTGCTTAATGATTTAAAAAAACATTTTTACCATTATTGATTATAATATTAATATTTGAAAATAATTCTCAAATTCAATCAGCAATAAATAAACATGGTCAAACAAATCACATGTACGGTACATTAAAATAAATAAATGTATTTATATTATGCCTGTAAATAATTAAATAAGTATATAAACTATATGGAAGCTTTCATATATTGATCCATTTATCCATTTATTTGATTTTCTTTCGCAAACTATATGTTGTCCACACGCGTTACAAATTTTAGATTCTTAACGGAGTAATGGAATCTTTTGGTTTTACAATGATGTGTGTTTTTTTTTTATTTTTGTGTCTGACAACACCTTTTTTGGCAGTACAAATGCTTCGATTTGCTTATGTAGCAGATTTTCTGAAAGGAAAGTGAATCTAGTTTGTAATTTGGGCAGTCAAAAGTGAAAAATATTCAATACTTTTTAAATGCGACGGGAAAAACGCTGAAAAAATAAGGGATAAAAGGGGGTTTTTACGCAAAACCAGTTTTCGACAAAATCAAATTTTTTATTTTGCTATAACTCAAAAACTAATCGATGTGAATACTTGAAATTTTCACTAAATGTTAAGATTAGCGTTCTCTATACACCGCAGTTAAATATTCAAAACATTTTGACTTTTATTGAGCTATTTATAGATAATTTAAATTTTTGATTTTAGTAAAATTTTTTTTTTTAAATTGTCTATAAATAAGTCAAAATACTTTGAAAACTTAACCATGTATAGAGAACGTCAATATAAAGATTTGGTGAATATTTCAAGTTGTTGCGATTTTTGGTTTATGCAATTTCGTAAATATTTTAATTTCAAACAGTCATAAAATTTAGTTGTCACTTGTTATTAATCGGTCTTGATTCGGTTAGTGTATCTACGTCTATAATTTAGTTAAAAATAAGTTAATATCTTAAATTTTTAAATAATTGAAAGTAACAAAGGGAGCAGTAATAATCAAGTGCTTATTACTTGAGAATTTTAAATACCGAAAATCTAGTGTCAATATTAGTGGAAATGTGGTTTGGCGATGTTATATTGAAAATTGTACATCCACGGTTACAAAATGCAGTCAATTGAATTTATTCATTTTAATTCATAATTCAAATTATGAAATGTACATAAACATATGCGTTTTTTGTTTATCGATCTTTTCTGGGGTCAAAATAATAACCGTGTGGTTTATGGATACAAAAATTTTTAAAACTGTGCGGTTTTAACCTACCAAAAGCGTGCGGTTTTGTTCTGTATCTCATCAAAAGTGTGCGGTTTTTGGAGTCAGCGGTCAATTCATTCACAGCTAATCTATTTTTAATAATATCATGGACTTTTTTAATATATTTGCATCGTCTCCTGCAAACTTTTATATTATCTACCTTTTGGTATTTTATAAATTACTCCGCGAAATATATTATTTATGAAACAATGACTATCCATATGTCCATCATGTTATTACCCGGAGAAGAGGTAAAGATATCTTTTGCATTTTATTTCTGAAAATTGAAATTCTGCTTAATGATTTAAAAAAACATTTTTACCATTATTGATTAAAATATTAATATTTGAAAATAATTCTCAAATTTAATCAGCAATAAATAAACATGGTCAAACAAATCACATGTACGGTACATTAAAATAAATAAATGTATTTATATTATGCCTGTAAATAATTAAATAAGTATATAAACTATATGGAAGCTTTCATATATTGATCCATTTATCCATTTATTTGATTTTCTTTCGCAAACTATATGTTGTCCACACGCGTTACAAATTTTAGATCCTTAACGGAGTAATGGAATCTATTGGTTTTACAATGATGTGTGTTATTTTTTTATTTTTGTGTCTGACAACACCTTTTTTGGCAGTACAAATGCTTCGATTTGCTTATGTAGCAGATTTTCTGAAAGGAAAGTGAATCTAGTTTGTAATTTGGGCAGTCAAAAGTGAAAAATATTCAATACTTTTTAAATGCGACGGGAAAAACGCTGAAAAAATAAGGGATAAAAGGGGGTTTTTACGCAAAACCAGTTTTCGACAAAATCAAATTTTTTATTTTGCTATAACTCAAAAACTAATCGATGTGAATACTTGAAATTTTCACTAAATGTTAAGATTAGCGTTCTCTATACACCGCAGTTAAATATTCAAAACATTTTGACTTTTATTGAGCTATTTATAGATAATTTAAATTTTTGATTTTAGTAAAATTTTTTTTTTTAAATTGTCTATAAATAAGTCAAAATACTTTGAAAACTTAACCATGTATAGAGAACGTCAATATAAAGATTTGGTGAATATTTCAAGTTGTTGCGATTTTTGGTTTATGCAATTTCGTAAATATTTTAATTTCAAACAGTCATAAAATTTAGTTGTCACTCGTTATTAATCGGTCTTGATTCGGTTAGTGTATCTACGTCTATAATTTAGTTAAAAATAAGTTAATATCTTAAATTTTTATAATAGATTTTTAAATAATTGAAAGTAACAAAGGGATCAGTAATAATCAAGTGCTTAGTACTTGACAATTTTAAATACCGAAAATCTAGTGTCAATATTAGTGGAAATGTGGTTTGGCGATGTTATATTGAAAATTGTACATCCACGGTTACAAAATGCAGTCAATTGAATTTATTCATTTTAATTCATAATTCAAATAATGAAATGTACATAAACATATGCGTTTTTTGTTTATCGATCTTTTCTGGGGTCAAAATAATAACCGTGTGGTTTATGGATACAAAAATTTTTAAAACTGTGCGGTTTTAACCTACCAAAAGCGTGCGGTTTTGTTCTGTATCTCATCAAAAGTGTGCGGTTTTTGGAGTCAGCGGTCAATTCATTCACAGCTAATCTATTTTTAATAATATCATGGACTTTTTTAATATATTTGCATCGTCTCCTGCAAACTTTTATATTATCTACCTTTTGGTATTTTATAAATTACTCCGCGAAATATATTATTTATGAAACAATGACTATCCACATGTCCATCATGTTATTACCCGGAGAAGAGGTAAAGATATCTTTTGCATTTTATTTCTGAAAATTGAAATTCTGCTTAATGATTTAAAAAAACATTTTTACCATTATTGATTATAATATTAATATTTGAAAATAATTCTCAAATTCAATCAGCAATAAATAAACATGGTCAAACAAATCACATGTACGGTACATTAAAATAAATAAATGTATTTATATTATGCCTGTAAATAATTAAATAAGTATATAAACTATATGGAAGCTTTCATATATTGATCCATTTATCCATTTATTTGATTTTCTTTCGCAAACTATATGTTGTCCACACGCGTTACAAATTTTAGATTCTTAACGGAGTAATGGAATCTTTTGGTTTTACAATGATGTGTGTTTTTTTTTTATTTTTGTGTCTGACAACACCTTTTTTGGCAGTACAAATGCTTCGATTTGCTTATGTAGCAGATTTTCTGAAAGGAAAGTGAATCTAGTTTGTAATTTGGGCAGTCAAAAGTGAAAAATATTCAATACTTTTTAAATGCGACGGGAAAAACGCTGAAAAAATAAGGGATAAAAGGGGGTTTTTACGCAAAACCAGTTTTCGACAAAATCAAATTTTTTATTTTGCTATAACTCAAAAACTAATCGATGTGAATACTTGAAATTTTCACTAAATGTTAAGATTAGCGTTCTCTATACACCGCAGTTAAATATTCAAAACATTTTGACTTTTATTGAGCTATTTATAGATAATTTAAATTTTTGATTTTAGTAAAATTTTTTTTTTTAAATTGTCTATAAATAAGTCAAAATACTTTGAAAACTTAACCATGTATAGAGAACGTCAATATAAAGATTTGGTGAATATTTCAAGTTGTTGCGATTTTTGGTTTATGCAATTTCGTAAATATTTTAATTTCAAACAGTCATAAAATTTAGTTGTCACTCGTTATTAATCGGTCTTGATTCGGTTAGTGTATCTACGTCTATAATTTAGTTAAAAATAAGTTAATATCTTAAATTTTTATAATGGATTTTTAAATAATTGAAAGTAACAAAGGGATCAGTAATAATCAAGTGCTTAGTACTTGACAATTTTAAATACCGAAAATCTAGTGTCAATATTAGTGGAAATGTGGTTTGGCGATGTTATATTGAAAATTGTACATCCACGGTTACAAAATGCAGTCAATTGAATTTATTCATTTTAATTCATAATTCAAATAATGAAATGTACATAAACATATGCGTTTTTTGTTTATTGATCTTTTCTGGGGTCAAAATAATAACCGTGTGGTTTATGGATACAAAAATTTTTAAAACTGTGCGGTTTTAACCTACCAAAAGCGTGCGGTTTTGTTCTGTATCTCATCAAAAGTGTGCGGTTTTTGGAGTCAGCGGTCAATTCATTCACAGCTAATCTATTTTTAATAATATCATGGACTTTTTTAATATATTTGCATCGTCTCCTGCAAACTTTTATATTATCTTCCTTTTGGTATTTTATAAATTACTCCGCGAAATATATTATTTATGAAACAATGACTATCCACATGTCCATCATGTTATTACCCGGAGAAGAGGTAAAGATATCTTTTGCATTTTATTTCTGAAAATTGAAATTCTGCTTAATGATTTAAAAAAACATTTTTACCATTATTGATTAAAATATTAATATTTGAAAATAATTCTCAAATTCAATCAGCAATAAATAAACATGGTCAAACAAATCACATGTACGGTACATTAAAATAAATAAATGTATTTATATTATGCCTGTAAATAATTAAATAAGTATATAAACTATATGGAAGCTTTCATATATTGATCCATTTATCCATTTATTTGATTTTCTTTCGCAAACTATATGTTGTCCACACGCGTTACAAATTTTAGATTCTTAACGGAGTAATGGAATCTTTTGGTTTTACAATGATGTGTGTTTTTTTTTTATTTTTGTGTCTGACAACACCTTTTTTGGCAGTACAAATGCTTCGATTTGCTTATGTAGCAGATTTTCTGAAAGGAAAGTGAATCTAGTTTGTAATTTGGGCAGTCAAAAGTGAAAAATATTCAATACTTTTTAAATGCGACGGGAAAAACGCTGAAAAAATAAGGGATAAAAGGGGGTTTTTACGCAAAACCAGTTTTCGACAAAATCAAATTTTTTATTTTGCTATAACTCAAAAACCAATCGATGTGAATACTTGAAATTTTCACTAAATGTTAAGATTAGCGTTCTCTATACACCGCAGTTAAATATTCAAAACATTTTGACTTTTATTGAGCTATTTATAGATAATTTAAATTTTTGATTTTAGTAAAATTTTTTTTTTTAAATTGTCTATAAATAAGTCAAAATACTTTGAAAACTTAACCATGTATAGAGAACGTCAATATAAAGATTTGGTGAATATTTCAAGTTGTTGCGATTTTTGGTTTATGCAATTTCGTAAATATTTTAATTTCAAACAGTCATAAAATTTAGTTGTCACTCGTTATTAATCGGTCTTGATTCGGTTAGTGTATCTACGTCTATAATTTAGTTAAAAATAAGTTAATATCTTAAATTTTTATAATGGATTTTTAAATAATTGAAAGTAACAAAGGGATCAGTAATAATCAAGTGCTTAGTACTTGACAATTTTAAATACCGAAAATCTAGTGTCAATATTAGTGGAAATGTGGTTTGGCGATGTTATATTGAAAATTGTACATCCATGGTTACAAAATGCAGTCAATTGAATTTATTCATTTTAATTCATAATTCAAATAATGAAATGTACATAAACATATGCGTTTTTTGTTTATCGATCTTTTCTGGGGTCAAAATAATAACCGTGTGGTTTATGGATACAAAAATTTTTAAAACTGTGCGGTTTTAACCTACCAAAAGCGTGCGGTTTTGTTCTGTATCTCATCAAAAGTGTGCGGTTTTTGGAGTCAGCGGTCAATTCATTCACAGCTAATCTATTTTTAATAATATCATGGACTTTTTTAATATATTTGCATCGTCTCCTGCAAACTTTTATATTATCTACCTTTTGGTATTTTATAAATTACTCCGCGAAATATATTATTTATGAAACAATGACTATCCACATGTCCATCATGTTATTACCCGGAGAAGAGGTAAAGATATCTTTTGCATTTTATTTCTGAAAATTGAAATTCTGCTTAATGATTTAAAAAAACATTTTTACCATTATTGATTAAAATATTAATATTTGAAAATAATTCTCAAATTCAATCAGCAATAAATAAACATGGTCAAACAAATCACATGTACGGTACATTAAAATAAATAAATGTATTTATATTATGCCTGTAAATAATTAAATAAGTATATAAACTATATGGAAGCTTTCATATATTGATCCATTTATCCATTTATTTGATTTTCTTTCGCAAACTATATGTTGTCCACACGCGTTACAAATTTTAGATTCTTAACGGAGTAATGGAATCTTTTGGTTTTACAATGATGTGTGTTTTTTTTTTATTTTTGTGTCTGACAACACCTTTTTTGGCAGTACAAATGCTTCGATTTGCTTATGTAGCAGATTTTCTGAAAGGAAAGTGAATCTAGTTTGTAATTTGGGCAGTCAAAAGTGAAAAATATTCAATACTTTTTAAATGCGACGGGAAAAACGCTGAAAAAATAAGGGATAAAAGGGGGTTTTTACGCAAAACCAGTTTTCGACAAAATCAAATTTTTTATTTTGCTATAACTCAAAAACTAATCGATGTGAATACTTGAAATTTTCACTAAATGTTAAGATTAGCGTTCTCTATACACCGCAGTTAAATATTCAAAACATTTTGACTTTTATTGAGCTATTTATAGATAATTTAAATTTTTGATTTTAGTAAAATTTTTTTTTTAAATTGTCTATAAATAAGTCAAAATACTTTGAAAACTTAACCATGTATAGAGAACGTCAATATAAAGATTTGGTGAATATTTCAAGTTGTTGCGATTTTTGGTTTATGCAATTTCGTAAATATTTTAATTTCAAACAGTCATAAAATTTAGTTGTCACTCGTTATTAATCGGTCTTGATTCGGTTAGTGTATCTACGTCTATAATTTAGTTAAAAATAAGTTAATATCTTAAATTTTTATAATGGATTTTTAAATAATTGAAAGTAACAAAGGGATCAGTAATAATCAAGTGCTTAGTACTTGACAATTTTAAATACCGAAAATCTAGTGTCAATATTAGTGGAAATGTGGTTTGGCGATGTTATATTGAAAATTGTACATCCACGGTTACAAAATGCAGTCAATTGAATTTATTCATTTTAATTCATAATTCAAATAATGAAATGTACATAAACATATGCGTTTTTTGTTTATCGATCTTTTCTGGGGTCAAAATAATAACCGTGTGGTTTATGGATACAAAAATTTTTAAAACTGTGCGGTTTTAACCTACCAAAAGCGTGCGGTTTTGTTCTGTATCTCATCAAAAGTGTGCGGTTTTTGGAGTCAGCGGTCAATTCATTCACAGCTAATCTATTTTTAATAATATCATGGACTTTTTTAATATATTTGCATCGTCTCCTGCAAACTTTTATATTATCTACCTTTTGGTATTTTATAAATTACTCCGCGAAATATATTATTTATGAAACAATGACTATCCACATGTCCATCATGTTATTACCCGGAGAAGAGGTAAAGATATCTTTTGCATTTTATTTCTGAAAATTGAAATTCTGCTTAATGATTTAAAAAAACATTTTTACCATTATTGATTAAAATATTAATATTTGAAAATAATTCTCAAATTCAATCAGCAATAAATAAACATGGTCAAACAAATCACATGTACGGTACATTAAAATAAATAAATGTATTTATATTATGCCTGTAAATAATTAAATAAGTATATAAACTATATGGAAGCTTTCATATATTGATCCATTTATCCATTTATTTGATTTTCTTTCGCAAACTATATGTTGTCCACACGCGTTACAAATTTTAGATTCTTAACTGAGTAATGGAATCTTTTGGTTTTACAATGATGTGTGTTTTTTTTTTATTTTTGTGTCTGACAACACCTTTTTTGGCAGTACAAATGCTTCGATTTGCTTATGTAGCAGATTTTCTGAAAGAAAAGTGAATCTAGTTTGTAATTTGGGCAGTCAAAAGTGAAAAATATTCAATACTTTTTAAATGCGACGGGAAAAACGCTGAAAAAATAAGGGATAAAAGGGGGTTTTTACGCAAAACCAGTTTTCGACAAAATCAAATTTTTTATTTTGCTATAACTCAAAAACTAATCGATGTGAATACTTGAAATATTCACTAAATGTTAAGATTAGCGTTCTCTATACACCGCAGTTAAATATTCAAAACATTTTGACTTTTATTGAGCTATTTATAGATAATTTAAATTTTTGATTTTAGTAAAATTTTTTTTTTTAAATTGTCTATAAATAAGTCAAAATACTTTGAAAACTTAACCATGTATAGAGAACGTCAATATAAAGATTTGGTGAATATTTAAAGTTGTTGCGATTTTTGGTTTATGCAATTTCGTAAATATTTTAATTTCAAACAGTCATAAAATTTAGTTGTCACTCGTTATTAATCGGTCTTGATTCGGTTAGTGTATCTACGTCTATAATTTAGTTAAAAATAAGTTAATATCTTAAATTTTTAAATAATTGAAAGTAACAAAGGGAGCAGTAATAATCAAGTGCTTATTACTTGAGAATTTTAAATACCGAAAATCTAGTGTCAATATTAGTGGAAATGTGGTTTGGCGATGTTATATTGAAAATTGTACATCCACGGTTACAAAATGCAGTCAATTGAATTTATTCATTTTAATTCATAATTCAAATTATGAAATGTACATAAACATATGCGTTTTTTGTTTATCGATCTTTTCTGGGGTCAAAATAATAACCGTGTGGTTTATGGATACAAAAATTTTTAAAACTGTGCGGTTTTAACCTACCAAAAGCGTGCGGTTTTGTTCTGTATCTCATCAAAAGTGTGCGGTTTTTGGAGTCAGCGGTCAATTCATTCACAGCTAATCTATTTTTAATAATATCATGGACTTTTTTAATATATTTGCATCGTCTCCTGCAAACTTTTATATTATCTACCTTTTGGTATTTTATAAATTACTCCGCGAAATATATTATTTATGAAACAATGACTATCCACATGTCCATCATGTTATTACCCGGAGAAGAGGTAAAGATATCTTTTGCATTTTATTTCTGAAATTGAAATTCTGCTTAATGATTTAAAAAAACATTTTTACCATTATTGATTAAAATATTAATATTTGAAAATAATTCTCAAATTCAATCAGCAATAAATAAACATGGTCAAACAAATCACATGTACGGTACATTAAAATAAATAAATGTATTTATATTATGCCTGTAAATAATTAAATAAGTATATAAACTATATGGAAGCTTTCATATATTGATCCATTTATCCATTTATTTGATTTTCTTTCGCAAACTATATGTTGTCCACACGCGTTACAAATTTTAGATTCTTAACGGAGTAATGGAATCTTTTGGTTTTACAATGATGTGTGTTTTTTTTTTATTTTTGTGTCTGACAACACCTTTTTTGGCAGTACAAATGCTTCGATTTGCTTATGTAGCAGATTTTCTGAAAGGAAAGTGAATCTAGTTTGTAATTTGGGCAGTCAAAAGTGAAAAATATTCAATACTTTTTAAATGCGACGGGAAAAACGCTGAAAAAATAAGGGATAAAAGGGGGTTTTTACGCAAAACCAGTTTTCGACAAAATCAAATTTTTTATTTTGCTATAACTCAAAAACTAATCGATGTGAATACTTGAAATTTTCACTAAATGTTAAGATTAGCGTTCTCTATACACCGCAGTTAAATATTCAAAACATTTTGACTTTTATTGAGCTATTTATAGATAATTTAAATTTTTGATTTTAGTAAAATTTTTTTTTTTAAATTGTCTATAAATAAGTCAAAATACTTTGAAAACTTAACCATGTATAGAGAACGTCAATATAAAGATTTGGTGAATATTTCAAGTTGTTGCGATTTTTGGTTTATGCAATTTCGTAAATATTTTAATTTCAAACAGTCATAAAATTTAGTTGTCACTCGTTATTAATCGGTCTTGATTCGGTTAGTGTATCTACGTCTATAATTTAGTTAAAAATAAGTTAATATCTTAAATTTTTATAATGGATTTTTAAATAATTGAAAGTAACAAAGGGATCAGTAATAATCAAGTGCTTAGTACTTGACAATTTTAAATACCGAAAATCTAGTGTCAATATTAGTGGAAATGTGGTTTGGCGATGTTATATTGAAAATTGTACATCCACGGTTACAAAATGCAGTCAATTGAATTTATTCATTTTAATTCATAATTCAAATAATGAAATGTACATAAACATATGCGTTTTTTGTTTATCGATCTTTTCTGGGGTCAAAATAATAACCGTGTGGTTTATGGATACAAAAATTTTTAAAACTGTGCGGTTTTAACCTAACAAAAGCGTGCGGTTTTGTTCTGTATCTCATCAAAAGTGTGCGGTTTTTGGAGTCAGCGGTCAATTCATTCACAGCTAATCTATTTTTAATAATATCATGGACTTTTTTAATATATTTGCATCGTCTCCTGCAAACTTTTATATTATCTACCTTTTGGTA
>JASXSY010003402.1:0-20982 GCA_034509805.1 Sipha maydis
TCTTAAAATTTCCATAAAATCGTCCAAATGTAAATTGAAATCTATATTTATATACTGAAAAATCAGAAAAAAATCACTGATTGCTATGGTATTGGTTTTAGAGATATACCTTGCAAAATGACGGAGTTATGACCAAAAAACTAATCTGAGAGGCGTTCTGAATTCTTAAAATTTCCATAAAATCGTCCAAATGTAAATTGAAATCTATATTTATATACTGAAAAATCAGAAAAAAATCACTGATTGCTATGGTATTGGTTTTAGAGATATACCTTGCAAAATGAAGGAGTTATGACCAAAAAACTAATCTGAGAGGCGTTCTGAATTCTTAAAATTTCCATAAAATCGTCCAAATGTAAATTGAAATCTATATTTATATACTGAAAAATCAGAAAAAAATCACTGATTGCTATGGTATTGGTTTTAGAGATATACCTTGCAAAATGACGGAGTTATGACCAAAAAACGATTCTGAGAGGCGTTCTGAAACATTAAAATTTCCATAGAATCGTCCAAATGTAAATTGAAATCTATATTTATATACTGAAAAATCAGAAAAAAATCACTGATTGCTATGGTATTGGTTTTAGAGATATACCTTGCAAAATGACGGAGTTATGACTAAAAAACGATTCTGAGAGGCGTTCTGAAACATTAAAATTTCCATAGAATCGTCCAAATGTAAATTGAAATCTATATTTATATACTGAAAAATCAGAAAAAAATCACTGATTGCTATGGTATTGGTTTTAGAGATATACCTTGCAAAATGACGGAGTTATGACCAAAAAACGATTCTGAGAGGCGTTCTGAAACATTAAAATTTCCATAAAATCGTCCAAATGTAAATTGAAATCTATATTTATATACTGAAAAAACAGAAAAAAATCACTGATTGCTATGGTATTGGTTTTAGAGATATACCTTGCAAAATGACGGAGTTATGACCAAAAAACGATTCTGAGAGGCGTTCTGAAACATTAAAATTTCCATAGAATCGTCCAAATGTAAATTGAAATCTATATTTATATACTGAAAAATCAGAAAAAAATCACTGATTGCTATGGTATTGGTTTTAGAGATATACCTTGCAAAATGACGGAGTTATGACCAAAAAACGATTCTGAGAGGCGTTCTGAAACATTAAAATTTCCATAGAATCGTCCAAATGTAAATTGAAATCTATATTTATATACTGAAAAATCAGAAAAAAATCACTGATTGCTATGGTATTGGTTTTAAAGATATACCTTGCAAAATGACGGAGTTATGACCAAAAAACTAATCTGAGAGGCGTTCTGAATTCTTAAAATTTCCATAAAATCGTCCAAATGTAAATTGAAATCAATATTTATATACTGAAAAATCAGAAAAAAATCACTGATTGCTATGGTATTGGTTTTAGAGATATACCTTGCAAAATGACGGAGTTATGACCAAAAAACGATTCTGAGAGGCGTTCTGAAACATTAAAATTTCCATAAAATCGTCCAAATGTAAATTGAAATCTATATTTATATACTGAAAAATCAGAAAAAAATCACTGATTGCTATGGCATTGGTTTTAGAGATATATCTTGCAAAATGACGGAGTTATGACCAAAAGACGATTCTGAGAGGCGTTCTGAAACATTAAAATTTCCATAGAATCGTCCAAATGTAAATTGAAATCTATATTTATATACTGAAAAATCAGAAAAAAATCACTGATTGCTATGGTATTGGTTTTAGAGATATACCTTGCAAAATGACGGAGTTATGACCAAAAAACGATTCTGAGAGGCGTTCTGAAACATTAAAATTTCCATAAAATCGTCCAAATGTAAATTGAAATCTATATTTATATACTGAAAAATCAGAAAAAAATCACTGATTGCTATGGTATTGGTTTTAGAGATATACCTTGCAAAATGACGGAGTTATGACCAAAAAACGATTCTGAGAGGCGTTCTGAAACATTAAAATTTCCATAGAATCGTCCAAATGTAAATTGAAATCTATATTTATATACTGAAAAATCAGAAAAAAATCACTGATTGCTATGGCATTGGTTTTAGAGATATATCTTGCAAAATGACGGAGTTATGACCAAAAAACGATTCTGAGAGGCGTTCTGAAACATTAAAATTTCCATAGAATCGTCCAAATGTAAATTGAAATCTATATTTATATACTGAAAAATCAGAAAAAAATCACTGATTGCTATGGTATTGGTTTTAGAGATATACCTTGCAAAATGACGGAGTTATGACCAAAAAACTAATCTGAGAGGCGTTCTGAATTCTTAAAATTTCCATAAAATCGTCCAAATGTAAATTGAAATCTATATTTATATACTGAAAAATCAGAAAAAAATCACTGATTGCTATGGTATTGGTTTTAGAGATATACCTTGCAAAATGACGGAGTTATGACCAAAAAACGATTCTGAGAGGCGTTCTGAAACATTAAAATTTCCATAGAATCGTCCAAATGTAAATTGAAATCTATATTTATATACTGAAAAATCAGAAAAAAATCACTGATTGCTATGGTATTGGTTTTAGAGATATACCTTGCAAAATGACGGAGTTATGACCAAAAAACGATTCTGAGAGGCGTTCTGAAACATTAAAATTTCCATAGAATCGTCCAAATGTAAATTGAAATCTATATTTATATACTGAAAAATCAGAAAAAAATCACTGATTGCTATGGTATTGGATTTAGAGATATACCTTGCAAAATGACGGAGTTATGACCAAAAAACTAATCTGAGAGGCGTTCTGAATTCTTAAAATTTCCATAAAATCGTCCAAATGTAAATTGAAATCTATGTTTATATACTGAAAAATCAGAAAAAAATCACTGATTGCTATGGCATTGGTTTTAGAGATATATCTTGCAAAATGACGGAGTTATGACCAAAAGACGATTCTGAGAGGCGTTCTGAAACATTAAAATTTCCATAGAATCGTCCAAATGTAAATTGAAATCTATATTTATATACTGAAAAATCAGAAAAAAATCACTGATTGCTATGGTATTGGTTTTAGAGATATACCTTGCAAAATGACGGAGTTATGACCAAAAAACGATTCTGAGAGGCGTTCTGAAACATTAAAATTTCCATAAAATCGTCCAAATGTAAATTGAAATCTATATTTATATACTGAAAAATCAGAAAAAAATCACTGATTGCTATGGTATTGGTTTTAGAGATATACCTTGCAAAATGACGGAGTTATGACCAAAAAACGATTCTGAGAGGCGTTCTGAAACATTAAAATTTCCATAGAATCGTCCAAATGTAAATTGAAATCTATATTTATATACTGAAAAATCAGAAAAAAATCACTGATTGCTATGGTATTGGTTTTAGAGATATACCTTGCAAAATGACGGAGTTATGACCAAAAAACGATTCTGAGAGGCGTTCTGAAACATTAAAATTTCCATAGAATCGTCCAAATGTAAATTGAAATCTATATTTATATACTGAAAAATCAGAAAAAAATCACTGATTGCTATGGTATTGGTTTTAGAGATATACCTTGTAAAATGACGGAGTTATGACCAAAAAACTAATCTGAGAGGCGTTCTGAATTCTTAAAATTTCCATAAAATCGTCCAAATGTAAATTGAAATCTATATTTATATACTGAAAAATCAGAAAAAAATCACTGATTGCTATGGTATTGGTTTTAGAGATATACCTTGCAAAATGACGGAGTTATGACCAAAAAACTAATCTGAGAGGTGTTCTGAATTCTTAAAATTTCCATAAAATCGTCCAAATGTAAATTGAAATCTATATTTATATACTGAAAAATCAGAAAAAAATCACTGGTTGCTATGGTATTGGTTTTAGAGATATACCTTGCAAAATGACGGAATGATGACCAAAAAACGATTCTGAGAGGCGTTCTGAAACATTAAAATTTCCATAGAATCGTCCAAATGTAAATTGAAATCTATATTTATATACTGAAAAATCAGAAAAAAATCACTGATTGCTATGGTATTGGTTTTAGAGATATAACTTGCAAAATGACGGAGTTATGACCAAAAAACTAATCTGAGAGGCGTTCTGAAATCTTAAAATTTCCATAAAATCGTCCAAATGTAAATTGAAATCTATATTTATATACTGAAAAATCAGAAAAAAATCACTGATTGCTATGGTATTGGTTTTAGAGATATACCTTGTAAAATGACGGAGTTATGACCAAAAAACTAATCTGAGAGGCGTTCTGAATTCTTAAAATTTCCATAAAATCGTCGAAATGTAAATTGAAATCTATATTTATATACTGAAAAATCAGAAAAAAATCACTGATTGCTATGGTATTGGTTTTAGAGATATACCTTGCAAAATGAAGGAGTTATGACCAAAAAACTAATCTGAGAGGCGTTCTGAATTCTTAAAATTTCCATAAAATCGTCCAAATGTAAATTGAAATCTATATTTATATACTGAAAAATCAGAAAAAAATCACTGATTGCTATGGTATTGGTTTTAGAGATATACCTTGCAAAATGACGGAGTTATGACCAAAAAACGATTCTGAGAGGCGTTCTGAAACATTAAAATTTCCATAGAATCGTCCAAATGTAAATTGAAATCTATATTTATATACTGAAAAATCAGAAAAAAATCACTGATTGCTATGGTATTGGTTTTAGAGATATACCTTGCAAAATGACGGAGTTATGACCAAAAAACGATTCTGAGAGGCGTTCTGAAACATTAAAATTTCCATAGAATCGTCCAAATGTAAATTGAAATCTATATTTATATACTGAAAAATCAGAAAAAAATCACTGATTGCTATGGTATTGGATTTAGAGATATACCTTGCAAAATGACGGAGTTATGACCAAAAAACTAATCTGAGAGGCGTTCTGAATTCTTAAAATTTCCATAAAATCGTCCAAATGTAAATTGAAATCTATATTTATATACTGAAAAATCAGAAAAAAATCACTGATTGCTATGGCATTGGTCTTAGAGATATATCTTGCAAAATGACGGAGTTATGACCAAAAGACGATTCTGAGAGGCGTTCTGAAACATTAAAATTTCCATAGAATCGTCCAAATGTAAATTGAAATCTATATTTATATACTGAAAAATCAGAAAAAAATCACTGATTGCTATGGTATTGGTTTTAGAGATATAACTTGCAAAATGACGGAGTTATGACCAAAAACTAATCTGAGAGGCGTTCTGAAATCTTAAAATTTCCATAAAATCGTCCAAATGTAAATTGAAATCTATATTTATATACTGAAAAATCAGAAAAAAATCACTGATTGCTATGGTATTGGTTTTAGAGATATACCTTGTAAAATGACGGAGTTATGACCAAAAAACTAATCTGAGAGGCGTTCTGAATTCTTAAAATTTCCATAAAATCGTCCAAATGTAAATTGAAATCTATATTTATATACTGAAAAATCAGAAAAAAATCACTGATTGCTATGGTATTGGTTTTAGAGATATACCTTGCAAAATGAAGGAGTTATGACCAAAAAACTAATCTGAGAGGCGTTCTGAATTCTTAAAATTTCCATAAAATCGTCCAAATGTAAATTGAAATCTATATTTATATACTGAAAAATCAGAAAAAAATCACTGATTGCTATGGTATTGGTTTTAGAGATATACCTTGCAAAATGACGGAGTTATGACCAAAAAACGATTCTGAGAGGCGTTCTGAAACATTAAAATTTCCATAGAATCGTCCAAATGTAAATTGAAATCTATATTTATATACTGAAAAATCAGAAAAAAATCACTGATTGCTATGGTATTGGTTTTAGAGATATACCTTGCAAAATGACGGAGTTATGACCAAAAAACGATTCTGAGAGGCGTTCTGAAACATTAAAATTTCCATAAAATCGTCCAAATGTAAATTGAAATCTATATTTATATACTGAAAAATCAGAAAAAAATCACTGATTGCTATGGCATTGGTTTTAGAGATATATCTTGCAAAATGACGGAGTTATGACCAAAAGACGATTCTGAGAGGCGTTCTGAAACATTAAAATTTCCATAGAATCGTCCAAATGTAAATTGAAATCTATATTTATATACTGAAAAATCAGAAAAAAATCACTGATTGCTATGGTATTGGTTTTAGAGATATACCTTGCAAAATGACGGAGTTATGACCAAAAAACGATTCTGAGAGGCGTTCTGAAACATTAAAATTTCCATAAAATCGTCCAAATGTAAATTGAAATCTATATTTATATACTGAAAAATCAGAAAAAAATCACTGATTGCTATGGTATTGGTTTTAGAGATATACCTTGCAAAATGACGGAGTTATGACCAAAAAACGATTCTGAGAGGCGTTCTGAAACATTAAAATTTCCATAGAATCGTCCAAATGTAAATTGAAATCTATATTTATATACTGAAAAATCAGAAAAAAATCACTGATTGCTATGTCATTGGTTTTAGAGATATATCTTGCAAAATGACGGAGTTATGACCAAAAAACGATTCTGAGAGGCGTTCTGAAACATTAAAATTTCCATAGAATCGTCCAAATGTAAATTGAAATCTATATTTATATACTGAAAAATCAGAAAAAAATCACTGATTGCTATGGTATTGGTTTTAGAGATATACCTTGCAAAATGACGGAGTTATGACCAAAAAACTAATCTGAGAGGCGTTCTGAATTCTTAAAATTTCCATAAAATCGTCCAAATGTAAATTGAAATCTATATTTATATACTGAAAAATCAGAAAAAAATCACTGATTGCTATGGTATTGGTTTTAGAGATATACCTTGCAAAATGACGGAGTTATGACCAAAAAACGATTCTGAGAGGCGTTCTGAAACATTAAAATTTCCATAGAATCGTCCAAATGTAAATTGAAATCTATATTTATATACTGAAAAATCAGAAAAAAATCACTGATAGCTATGGTATTGGTTTTAGAGATATACCTTGCAAAATGACGGAGTTATGACCAAAAAACGATTCTGAGAGGCGTTCTGAAACATTAAAATTTCCATAGAATCGTCCAAATGTAAATTGAAATCTATATTTATATACTGAAAAATCAGAAAAAAATCACTGATTGCTATGGTATTGGATTTAGAGATATACCTTGCAAAATGACGGAGTTATGACCAAAAAACTAATCTGAGAGGCGTTCTGAATTCTTAAAATTTCCATAAAATCGTCCAAATGTAAATTGAAATCTATGTTTATATACTGAAAAATCAGAAAAAAATCACTGATTGCTATGGCATTGGTTTTAGAGATATATCTTGCAAAATGACGGAGTTATGACCAAAAGACGATTCTGAGAGGCGTTCTGAAACATTAAAATTTCCATAGAATCGTCCAAATGTAAATTGAAATCTATATTTATATACTGAAAAATCAGAAAAAAATCACTGATTGCTATGGTATTGGTTTTAGAGATATACCTTGCAAAATGACGGAGTTATGACCAAAAAACGATTCTGAGAGGCGTTCTGAAACATTAAAATTTCCATAAAATCGTCCAAATGTAAATTGAAATCTATATTTATATACTGAAAAATCAGAAAAAAATCACTGATTGCTATGGTATTGGTTTTAGAGATATACCTTGCAAAATGACGGAGTTATGACCAAAAAACGATTCTGAGAGGCGTTCTGAAACATTAAAATTTCCATAGAATCGTCCAAATGTAAATTGAAATCTATATTTATATACTGAAAAATCAGAAAAAAATCACTGATTGCTATGGTATTGGTTTTAGAGATATACCTTGCAAAATGACGGAGTTATGACCAAAAAACGATTCTGAGAGGCGTTCTGAAACATTAAAATTTCCATAGAATCGTCCAAATGTAAATTGAAATCTATATTTATATACTGAAAAATCAGAAAAAAATCACTGATTGCTATGGTATTGGTTTTAGAGATATACCTTGTAAAATGACGGAGTTATGACCAAAAAACTAATCTGAGAGGCGTTCTGAATTCTTAAAATTTCCATAAAATCGTCCAAATGTAAATTGAAATCTATATTTATATACTGAAAAATCAGAAAAAAATCACTGATTGCTATGGTATTGGTTTTAGAGATATACCTTGCAAAATGACGGAGTTATGACCAAAAAACTAATCTGAGAGGTGTTCTGAATTCTTAAAATTTCCATAAAATCGTCCAAATGTAAATTGAAATCTATATTTATATACTGAAAAATCAGAAAAAAATCACTGGTTGCTATGGTATTGGTTTTAGAGATATACCTTGCAAAATGACGGAATGATGACCAAAAAACGATTCTGAGAGGCGTTCTGAAACATTAAAATTTCCATAGAATCGTCCAAATGTAAATTGAAATCTATATTTATATACTGAAAAATCAGAAAAAAATCACTGATTGCTATGGTATTGGTTTTAGAGATATAACTTGCAAAATGACGGAGTTATGACCAAAAAACTAATCTGAGAGGCGTTCTGAAATCTTAAAATTTCCATAAAATCGTCCAAATGTAAATTGAAATCTATATTTATATACTGAAAAATCAGAAAAAAATCACTGATTGCTATGGTATTGGTTTTAGAGATATACCTTGTAAAATGACGGAGTTATGACCAAAAAACTAATCTGAGAGGCGTTCTGAATTCTTAAAATTTCCATAAAATCGTCGAAATGTAAATTGAAATCTATATTTATATACTGAAAAATCAGAAAAAAATCACTGATTGCTATGGTATTGGTTTTAGAGATATACCTTGCAAAATGAAGGAGTTATGACCAAAAAACTAATCTGAGAGGCGTTCTGAATTCTTAAAATTTCCATAAAATCGTCCAAATGTAAATTGAAATCTATATTTATATACTGAAAAATCAGAAAAAAATCACTGATTGCTATGGTATTGGTTTTAGAGATATACCTTGCAAAATGACGGAGTTATGACCAAAAAACGATTCTGAGAGGCGTTCTGAAACATTAAAATTTCCATAGAATCGTCCAAATGTAAATTGAAATCTATATTTATATACTGAAAAATCAGAAAAAAATCACTGATTGCTATGGTATTGGTTTTAGAGATATACCTTGCAAAATGACGGAGTTATGACCAAAAAACAATTCTGAGAGGCGTTCTGAAACATTAAAATTTCCATAGAATCGTCCAAATGTAAATTGAAATCTATATTTATATACTGAAAAATCAGAAAAAAATCACTGATTGCTATGGTATTGGATTTAGAGATATACCTTGCAAAATGACGGAGTTATGACCAAAAAACTAATCTGAGAGGCGTTCTGAATTCTTAAAATTTCCATAAAATCGTCCAAATGTAAATTGAAATCTATATTTATATACTGAAAAATCAGAAAAAAATCACTGATTGCTATGGCATTGGTCGTAGAGATATATCTTGCAAAATGACGGAGTTATGACCAAAAGACGATTCTGAGAGGCGTTCTGAAACATTAAAATTTCCATAGAATCGTCCAAATGTAAATTGAAATCTATATTTATATACTGAAAAATCAGAAAAAAATCACTGATTGCTATGGTATTGGTTTTAGAGATATAACTTGCAAAATGACAGAGTTATGACCAAAAACTAATCTGAGAGGCGTTCTGAAATCTTAAAATTTCCATAAAATCGTCCAAATGTAAATTGAAATCTATATTTATATACTGAAAAATCAGAAAAAAATCACTGATTGCTATGGTATTGGTTTTAGAGATATACCTTGTAAAATGACGGAGTTATGACCAAAAAACTAATCTGAGAGGCGTTCTGAATTCTTAAAATTTCCATAAAATCGTCCAAATGTAAATTGAAATCTATATTTATATACTGAAAAATCAGAAAAAAATCACTGATTGCTATGGTATTGGTTTTAGAGATATACCTTGCAAAATGAAGGAGTTATGACCAAAAAACTAATCTGAGAGGCGTTCTGAATTCTTAAAATTTCCATAAAATCGTCCAAATGTAAATTGAAATCTATATTTATATACTGAAAAATCAGAAAAAAATCACTGATTGCTATGGTATTGGTTTTAGAGATATACCTTGCAAAATGACGGAGTTATGACCAAAAAACGATTCTGAGAGGCGTTCTGAAACATTAAAATTTCCATAGAATCGTCCAAATGTAAATTGAAATCTATATTTATATACTGAAAAATCAGAAAAAAATCACTGATTGCTATGGTATTGGTTTTAGAGATATACCTTGCAAAATGACGGAGTTATGACCAAAAAACGATTCTGAGAGGCGTTCTGAAACATTAAAATTTCCATAGAATCGTCCAAATGTAAATTGAAATCTATATTTATATACTGAAAAATCAGAAAAAAATCACTGATTGCTATGGTATTGGTTTTAGAGATATACCTTGCAAAATGACGGAGTTATGACCAAAAAACGATTCTGAGAGGCGTTCTGAAACATTAAAATTTCCATAGAATCGTCCAAATGTAAATTGAAATCTATATTTATATACTGAAAAATCAGAAAAAAATCACTGATTGCTATGGTATTGGTTTTAAAGATATACCTTGCAAAATGACGGAGTTATGACCAAAAAACTAATCTGAAAGGCGTTCTGAATTCTTAAAATTTCCATAAAATCGTCCAAATGTAAATTGAAATCTATATTTATATACTGAAAAATCAGAAAAAAATCACTGATTGCTATGGTATTGGATTTAGAGATATACCTTGCAAAATGACGGAGTTATGACCAAAAAGTAATCTGAGAGGCGTTCTGAATTCTTAAAATTTCCATAAAATCGTCCAAATGTAAATTGAAATCTATATTTATATACTGAAAAATCAGAAAAAAATCACTGATTGCTATGGCATTGGTCTTAGAGATATATCTTGCAAAATGACGGAGTTATGACCAAAAGACGATTCTGAGAGGCGTTCTGAAACATTAAAATTTCCATAGAATCGTCCAAATGTAAATTGAAATCTATATTTATATACTGAAAAATCAGAAAAAAATCACTGATTGCTATGGTATTGGTTTTAGAGATATACCTTGCAAAATGACGGAGTTATGACCAAAAAACTAATCTGAGAGGCGTTCTGAATTCTTAAAATTTCCATAAAATCGTCCAAATGTAAATTGAAATCTATATTTATATACTGAAAAATCAGAAAAAAATCACTGATTGCTATGGCATTGGTCTTAGAGATATATCTTGCTAAATGACGGAGTTATGACCAAAAGACGATTCTGAGAGGCGTTCTGAAACATTAAAATTTCCATAGAATCGTCCAAATGTAAATTGAAATCTATATTTATATACTGAAAAATCAGAAAAAAATCACTGATTGCTATGGTATTGGTTTTAGAGATATACCTTGCAAAATGACAGAGTTATGACCAAAAAACTAATCTGAGAGGCGTTCTGAATTCTTAAAATGTCCACAGAATCATCCAAATGTAAATTGAAATCTATATTTATATACTGAAAAATTAGAAAAAAATCACTGATTGCTATGGTATTGGTTTTAGAGATATACCTTGCAAAATGACGGAGTTATGACCAAAAAACTAATCTGAGAGGCGTTTCTGAATTCTTAAAATTTCCATAAAATCGTCCAAATGTAAATTGAAATCTATATTTATATACTGAAAAATCAGAAAAAAATCACTGATTGCTATGGTATTGGTTTTAGAGATATACCTTGCAAAATGACGGAGTTATGACCAAAAAACTAATCTGAGAGGCGTTCTGAATTCTTAAAATTTCCATAAAATCGTCCAAATGTAAATTGAAATCTATGTTTATATACTGAAAAATCAGAAAAAAATCACTGATTGCTATGGCATTGGTTTTAGAGATATATCTTGCAAAATGACGGAGTTATGACCAAAAGACGATTCTGAGAGGCGTTCTGAAACATTAAAATTTCCATAGAATCGTCCAAATGTAAATTGAAATCTATATTTATATACTGAAAAATCAGAAAAAAATCACTGATTGCTATGGTATTGGTTTTAGAGATATACCTTGCAAAATGACGGAGTTATGACCAAAAAACGATTCTGAGAGGCGTTCTGAAACTTTAAAATTTCCATAAAATCGTCCAAATGTAAATTGAAATCTATATTTATATACTGAAAAATCAGAAAAAAATCACTGATTGCTATGGTATTGGTTTTAGAGATATACCTTGCAAAATGACGGAATGATGACCAAAAAACGATTCTGAGAGGCGTTCTGAAACATTAAAATTTCCATAGAATCGTCCAAATGTAAATTGAAATCTATATTTATATACTGAAAAATCAGAAAAAAATCACTGATTGCTATGGTATTGGTTTTAGAGATATAACTTGCAAAATGACGGAGTTATGACCAAAAAACTAATCTGAGAGGCGTTCTGAAATCTTAAAATTTCCATAAAATCGTCCAAATGTAAATTGAAATCTATATTTATATACTGAAAAATCAGAAAAAAATCACTGATTGCTATGGTATTGGTTTTAGAGATATACCTTGTAAAATGACGGAGTTATGACCAAAAAACTAATCTGAGAGGCGTTCTGAATTCTTAAAATTTCCATAAAATCGTCCAAATGTAAATTGAAATCTATATTTATATACTGAAAAATCAGAAAAAAATCACTGATTGCTATGGTATTGGTTTTAGAGATATACCTTGCAAAATGACGGAGTTATGACCAAAAAACTAATCTGAGAGGCGTTCTGAATTCTTAAAATTTCCATAAAATCGTCCAAATGTAAATTGAAATCTATATTTATATACTGAAAAATCAGAAAAAAATCACTGGTTTCTATGGTATTGGTTTTAGAGATATACCTTGCAAAATGACGGAATGATGACCAAAAAACGATTCTGAGGGGCGTTCTGAAACCTTAAAATTTCCATAGAATCGTCCAAATGTAAATTGAAATCTATATTTATATACTGAAAAAACAGAAAAAAATCACTGATTGCTATGGTATTGGTTTTAGAGATATAACTTGCAAAATGACGGAGTTATGACCAAAAAACTAATCTGAGAGGCGTTCTGAATTCTTAAAATTTCCATAAAATCGTCCAAATGCAAATTGAAATCTATATTTATATACTGAAAAATCAGAAAAAAATCACTGATTGCTATGGCATTGGTTTTAGAGATATATCTTGCAAAATGACGGAGTTATGACCAAAAGACGATTCTGAGAGGCGTTCTGAAACATTAAAATTTCCATAGAATCGTCCAAATGTAAATTGAAATCTATATTTATATACTGAAAAATCAGAAAAAAATCACTGATTGCTATGGTATTGGTTTTAGAGATATACCTTGCAAAATGACGGAGTTATGACCAAAAAAGGATTCTGAGAGGCGTTCTGAAACATTAAAATTTCCATAGAATCGTCCAAATGTAAATTGAAATCTATATTTATATACTGAAAAATCAGAAAAAAATCACTGATTGCTATGGTATTGGTTTTAAAGATATACCTTGCAAAATGACGGAGTTATGACCAAAAAACTAATCTGAAAGGCGTTCTGAATTCTTAAAATTTCCATAAAATCGTCCAAATGTAAATTGAAATCTATATTTATATACTGAAAAATCAGAAAAAAATCACTGATTGCTATGGTATTGGTTTTAGAGATATACCTTGCAAAATGACGGAATGATGACCAAAAAACGATTCTGAGAGGCGTTCTGAAACATTAAAATTTCCATAGAATCGTCCAAATGTAAATTGAAATCTATATTTATATACTGAAAAATCAGAAAAAAATCACTGATTGCTATGGTATTGGTTTTAGAGATATAACTTGCAAAATGACGGAGTTATGACCAAAAAACTAATCTGAGAGGCGTTCTGAAATCTTAAAATTTCCATAAAATCGTCCAAATGTAAATTGAAATCTATATTTATATACTGAAAAATCAGAAAAAAATCACTGATTGCTATGGTATTGGTTTTAGAGATATACTTTGTAAAATGACGGAGTTATGACCAAAAAACTAATCTGAGAGGCGTTCTGAATTCTTAAAATTTCCATAAAATCGTCCAAATGTAAATTGAAATCTATATTTATATACTGAAAAATCAGAAAAAAATCACTGATTGCTATGGTATTGGTTTTAGAGATATACCTTGCAAAATGACGGAGTTATGACCAAAAAACTAATCTGAGAGGCGTTCTGAATTCTTAAAATTTCCATAAAATCGTCCAAATGTAAATTGAAATCTATATTTATATACTGAAAAATCAGAAAAAAATCACTGGTTGCTATGGTATTGGTTTTAGAGATATACCTTGCAAAATGACGGAATGATGACCAAAAAACGATTCTGAGAGGCGTTCTGAAACTTTAAAATTTCCATAGAATCGTCCAAATGTAAATTGAAATCTATATTTATATACTGAAAAATCAGAAAAAAATCACTGATTGCTATGGTATTGGTTTTAGAGATATACCTTGCAAAATGACGGAGTTATGACCAAAAAACTAATCTGAGAGGCGTTCTGAATTCTTAAAATTTCCATAAAATCGTCCAAATGTAAATTGAAATCTATGTTTATATACTGAAAAATCAGAAAAAAATCACTGATTGCTATGGCATTGGTTTTAGAGATATATCTTGCAAAATGACGGAGTTATGACCAAAAGACGATTCTGAGAGGCGTTCTGAAACATTAAAATTTCCATAGAATCGTCCAAATGTAAATTGAAATCTATATTTATATACTGAAAAATCAGAAAAAAATCACTGATTGCTATGGTATTGGTTTTAGAGATATACCTTGCAAAATGACGGAGTTATGACCAAAAAACGATTCTGAGAGGCGTTCTGAAACATTAAAATTTCCATAAAATCGTCCAAATGTAAATTGAAATCTATATTTATATACTGAAAAATCAGAAAAAAATCACTGATTGCTATGGTATTGGTTTTAGAGATATACCTTGCAAAATGACGGAGTTATGACCAAAAAACGATTCTGAGAGGCGTTCTGAAACATTAAAATTTCCATAGAATCGTCCAAATGTAAATTGAAATCTATATTTATATACTGAAAAATCAGAAAAAAATCACTGATTGCTATGGAATTGGTTTTAGAGATATACCTTGCAAAATGACGGAGTTATGACCAAAAAACGATTCTGAGAGGCGTTCTGAAACATTAAAATTTCCATAGAATCGTCCAAATGTAAATTGAAATCTATATTTATATACTGAAAAATCAGAAAAAAATCACTGATTGCTATGGTATTGGTTTTAAAGATATACCTTGCAAAATGACGGAGTTATGACCAAAAAACTAATCTGAGAGGCGTTCTGAATTCTTAAAATTTCCATAAAATCGTCCAAATGTAAATTGAAATCTATATTTATATACTGAAAAATCAGAAAAAAATCACTGATTGCTATGGTATTGGTTTTAGAGATATACCTTGCAAAATGACGGAATGATGACCAAAAAACGATTCTGAGAGGCGTTCTGAAACATTAAAATTTCCATAGAATCGTCCAAATGTAAATTGAAATCTATATTTATATACTGAAAAATCAGAAAAAAATCACTGATTGCTATGGTATTGGTTTTAGAGATATAACTTGCAAAATGACGGAGTTATGACCAAAAAACTAATCTGAGAGGCGTTCTGAAATCTTAAAATTTCCATAAAATCGTCCAAATGTAAATTGAAATCTATATTTATATACTGAAAAATCAGAAAAAAATCACTGATTGCTATGGTATTGGTTTTAGAGATATACCTTGTAAAATGACGGAGTTATGACCAAAAAACTAATCTGAGAGGCGTTCTGAATTCTTAAAATTTCCATAAAATCGTCCAAATGTAAATTGAAATCTATATTTATATACTGAAAAATCAGAAAAAAATCACTGATTGCTATGGTATTGGTTTTAGAGATATACCTTGCAAAATGACGGAGTTATGACCAAAAAACTAATCTGAGAGGCGTTCTGAATTCTTAAAATTTCCATAAAATCGTCCAAATGTAAATTGAAATCTATATTTATATACTGAAAAATCAGAAAAAAATCACTGGTTTCTATGGTATTGGTTTTAGAGATATACCTTGCAAAATGACGGAATGATGACCAAAAAACGATTCTGAGGGGCGTTCTGAAACCTTAAAATTTCCATAGAATCGTCCAAATGTAAATTGAAATCTATATTTATATACTGAAAAAACAGAAAAAAATCACTGATTGCTATGGTATTGGTTTTAGAGATATAACTTGCAAAATGACGGAGTTATGACCAAAAAACTAATCTGAGAGGCGTTCTGAATTCTTAAAATTTCCATAAAATCGTCCAAATGCAAATTGAAATCTATATTTATATACTGAAAAATCAGAAAAAAATCACTGATTGCTATGGCATTGGTTTTAGAGATATATCTTGCAAAATGACGGAGTTATGACCAAAAGACGATTCTGAGAGGCGTTCTGAAACATTAAAATTTCCATAGAATCGTCCAAATGTAAATTGAAATCTATATTTATATACTGAAAAATCAGAAAAAAATCACTGATTGCTATGGTATTGGTTTTAGAGATATACCTTGCAAAATGACGGAATGATGACCAAAAAACGATTCTGAGAGGCGTTCTGAAACATTAAAATTTCCATAGAATCGTCCAAATGTAAATTGAAATCTATATTTATATACTGAAAAATCAGAAAAAAATCACTGATTGCTATGGTATTGGTTTTAGAGATATACCTTGTAAAATGACGGAGTTATGACCAAAAAACTAATCTGAGAGGCGTTCTGAATTCTTAAAATTTCCATAAAATCGTCCAAATGTAAATTGAAATCTATATTTATATACTGAAAAATCAGAAAAAAATCACTGATTGCTATGGTATTGGTTTTAGAGATATACCTTGCAAAATGACGGAGTTATGACCAAAAAACTAATCTGAGAGGCGTTCTGAATTCTTAAAATTTCCATAAAATCGTCCAAATGTAAATTGAAATCTATATTTATATACTGAAAAATCAGAAAAAAATCACTGGTTTCTATGGTATTGGTTTTAGAGATATACCTTGCAAAATGACGGAATGATGACCAAAAAACGATTCTGAGGGGCGTTCTGAAACCTTAAAATTTCCATAGAATCGTCCAAATGTAAATTGAAATCTATATTTATATACTGAAAAAACAGAAAAAAATCACTGATTGCTATGGTATTGGTTTTAGAGATAAAACTTGCAAAATGACGGAGTTATGACCAAAAAACTAATCTGAGAGGCGTTCTGAATTCTTAAAATTTCCATAAAATCGTCCAAATGCAAATTGAAATCTATATTTATATACTGAAAAATCAGAAAAAAATCACTGATTGCTATGGCATTGGTTTTAGAGATATATCTTGCAAAATGACGGAGTTATGACCAAAAGACGATTCTGAGAGGCGTTCTGAAACATTAAAATTTCCATAGAATCGTCCAAATGTAAATTGAAATCTATATTTATATACTGAAAAATCAGAAAAAAATCACTGATTGCTATGGTATTGGTTTTAGAGATATACCTTGCAAAATGACGGAGTTATGACCAAAAAACGATTCTGAGAGGCGTTCTGAAACATTAAAATTTCCATAGAATCGTCCAAATGTAAATTGAAATCTATATTTATATACTGAAAAATCAGAAAAAAATCACTGATTGCTATGGCATTGGTTTTAGAGATATATCTTGCAAAATGACGGAGTTATGACCAAAAGACGATTCTGAGAGGCGTTCTGAAACATTAAAATTTCCATAGAATCGTCCAAATGTAAATTGAAATCTATATTTATATACTGAAAAATCAGAAAAAAATCACTGATTGCTATGGTATTGGTTTTAGAGATATACCTTGCAAAATGACGGAGTTATGACCAAAAAACGATTCTGAGAGGCGTTCTGAAACATTAAAATTTCCATAAAATCGTCCAAATGTAAATTGAAATCTATATTTATATACTGAAAAATCAGAAAAAAATCACTGATTGCTATGGTATTGGTTTTAGAGATATACCTTGCAAAATGACGGAGTTATGACCAAAAAACGATTCTGAGAGGCGTTCTGAAACATTAAAATTTCCATAGAATCGTCCAAATGTAAATTGAAATCTATATTTATATACTGAAAAATCAGAAAAAAATCACTGATTGCTATGGAATTGGTTTTAGAGATATACCTTGCAAAATGACGGAGTTATGACCAAAAAACGATTCTGAGAGGCGTTCTGAAACATTAAAATTTCCATAGAATCGTCCAAATGTAAATTGAAATCTATATTTATATACTGAAAAATCAGAAAAAAATCACTGATTGCTATGGTATTGGTTTTAAAGATATACCTTGCAAAATGACGGAGTTATGACCAAAAAACTAATCTGAGAGGCGTTCTGAATTCTTAAAATTTCCATAAAATCGTCCAAATGTAAATTGAAATCTATATTTATATACTGAAAAATCAGAAAAAAATCACTGATTGCTATGGTATTGGTTTTAGAGATATACCTTGCAAAATGACGGAATGATGACCAAAAAACGATTCTGAGAGGCGTTCTGAAACATTAAAATTTCCATAGAATCGTCCAAATGTAAATTGAAATCTATATTTATATACTGAAAAATCAGAAAAAAATCACTGATTGCTATGGTATTGGTTTTAGAGATATAACTTGCAAAATGACGGAGTTATGACCAAAAAACTAATCTGAGAGGCGTTCTGAAATCTTAAAATTTCCATAAAATCGTCCAAATGTAAATTGAAATCTATATTTATATACTGAAAAATCAGAAAAAAATCACTGATTGCTATGGTATTGGTTTTAGAGATATACCTTGTAAAATGACGGAGTTATGACCAAAAAACTAATCTGAGAGGCGTTCTGAATTCTTAAAATTTCCATAAAATCGTCCAAATGTAAATTGAAATCTATATTTATATACTGAAAAATCAGAAAAAAATCACTGATTGCTATGGTATTGGTTTTAGAGATATACCTTGCAAAATGACGGAGTTATGACCAAAAAACTAATCTGAGAGGCGTTCTGAATTCTTAAAATTTCCATAAAATCGTCCAAATGTAAATTGAAATCTATATTTATATACTGAAAAATCAGAAAAAAATCACTGGTTGCTATGGTATTGGTTTTAGAGATATACCTTGCAAAATGACGGAATGATGACCAAAAAACGATTCTGAGAGGCGTTCTGAAACTTTAAAATTTCCATAGAATCGTCCAAATGTAAATTGAAATCTATATTTATATACTGAAAAATCAGAAAAAAATCACTGATTGCTATGGTATTGGTTTTAGAGATATACCTTGCAAAATGACGGAGTTATGACCAAAAAACTAATCTGAGAGGCGTTCTGAATTCTTAAAATTTCCATAAAATCGTCCAAATGTAAATTGAAATCTATGTTTATATACTGAAAAATCAGAAAAAAATCACTGATTGCTATGGCATTGGTTTTAGAGATATATCTTGCAAAATGACGGAGTTATGACCAAAAGACGATTCTGAGAGGCGTTCTGAAACATTAAAATTTCCATAGAATCGTCCAAATGTAAATTGAAATCTATATTTATATACTGAAAAATCAGAAAAAAATCACTGATTGCTATGGTATTGGTTTTAGAGATATACCTTGCAAAATGACGGAGTTATGACCAAAAAACGATTCTGAGAGGCGTTCTGAAACATTAAAATTTCCATAAAATCGTCCAAATGTAAATTGAAATCTATATTTATATACTGAAAAATCAGAAAAAAATCACTGATTGCTATGGTATTGGTTTTAGAGATATACCTTGCAAAATGACGGAGTTATGACCAAAAAACGATTCTGAGAGGCGTTCTGAAACATTAAAATTTCCATAGAATCGTCCAAATGTAAATTGAAATCTATATTTATATACTGAAAAATCAGAAAAAAATCACTGATTGCTATGGAATTGGTTTTAGAGATATACCTTGCAAAATGACGGAGTTATGACCAAAAAACGATTCTGAGAGGCGTTCTGAAACATTAAAATTTCCATAGAATCGTCCAAATGTAAATTGAAATCTATATTTATATACTGAAAAATCAGAAAAAAATCACTGATTGCTATGGTATTGGTTTTAAAGATATACCTTGCAAAATGACGGAGTTATGACCAAAAAACTAATCTGAGAGGCGTTCTGAATTCTTAAAATTTCCATAAAATCGTCCAAATGTAAATTGAAATCTATATTTATATACTGAAAAATCAGAAAAAAATCACTGATTGCTATGGTATTGGTTTTAGAGATATACCTTGCAAAATGACGGAATGATGACCAAAAAACGATTCTGAGAGGCGTTCTGAAACATTAAAATTTCCATAGAATCGTCCAAATGTAAATTGAAATCTATATTTATATACTGAAAAATCAGAAAAAAATCACTGATTGCTATGGTATTGGTTTTAGAGATATAACTTGCAAAATGACGGAGTTATGACCAAAAAACTAATCTGAGAGGCGTTCTGAAATCTTAAAATTTCCATAAAATCGTCCAAATGTAAATTGAAATCTATATTTATATACTGAAAAATCAGAAAAAAATCACTGATTGCTATGGTATTGGTTTTAGAGATATACCTTGTAAAATGACGGAGTTATGACCAAAAAACTAATCTGAGAGGCGTTCTGAATTCTTAAAATTTCCATAAAATCGTCCAAATGTAAATTGAAATCTATATTTATATACTGAAAAATCAGAAAAAAATCACTGATTGCTATGGTATTGGTTTTAGAGATATACCTTGCAAAATGACGGAGTTATGACCAAAAAACTAATCTGAGAGGCGTTCTGAATTCTTAAAATTTCCATAAAATCGTCCAAATGTAAATTGAAATCTATATTTATATACTGAAAAATCAGAAAAAAATCACTGGTTTCTATGGTATTGGTTTTAGAGATATACCTTGCAAAATG
>JASXSY010003403.1:0-30975 GCA_034509805.1 Sipha maydis
GAACTATTTGAGTATATTAAATATTGATGATGATTGTTTACTATTTTACTGGCCCTGAAGTGTTGACCAAATGCATAATTGAAATGAGGGTTATCCAAATCTATTCCAAATTTTCTACTGAACATTTTGTACAAATTTCATAAATATCGCCTAAATACCCAAGTGTCCAGGATCCAGCATATCGAGAAAAGTTGAACTATTTGAGTATATTAAATATTGCTGATGTTTGTTTACTATTTTACTGGCCCTCAAGTGTTGACCAAATGCATAATTGAAATGAGGGTTATCCAAATCTATTCCAAATTTTCTACTGAACATTTTGTACAAATTTCATAAATATCGCCTAAATGCCCAAGTGTCCAGGATCCAGCATATCGAGAAAAGTTGAACTATTTGAGTTTATTATATATTGATGTTATTTGTTTACAATATCACTGGCCCTCAAGGGTTGATTAAATGCATAATTAAAATGAGGGTTATTCAAATCGATTCCAAATGTTCTACTGAACATTTTGTACAAAATTCATAATCATCGCCTAAATGCCCAAGTGTCCAGGATCCAGCATATCGAGAAAAGTTGAACTATTTGAGTATATTAAATATTGATGATGATTGTTTACTATTTTACTGGCCCTGAAGTGTTGACCAAATGCATAATTGAAATGAGGGTTATCCAAATCTATTCCAAATTTTCTACTGAACAGTTTGTACAAAATTCATAAATATCGCCCAAATGCCCAAGTGTCCAGGATCAAGTATATCGAGAAAAATTGAACTATTTGAGTATATTAAATATTGCTGATGTTTGTTTACTATTTTACTGGCCCTCAAGTGTTGACCAAATGCATAATTGAAATGAGGGTTATCCAAATCTATTCCAAATTTTCTACTGAACATATTGTACAAATTTCATAAATATCGCCTAAATGCCCAAGTGTCCAGGATCCAGCATATCGAGAAAAGTTGAACTATTTAAGTTTATTATATATTGATGTTATTTGTTTACAATATCACTGGCCCTCAAGGGTTGATTAAATGCATAATTAAAATGAGTGTTATTCAAATCGATTCCAAATGTTCTACTGAACAGTTTGTACAAAATTCATAAACATCGCCCAAATGCCCAAGTGTCCAGGATCAAGGATATCGAGAAAAATTGAACTATTTGAGTATATTTAATATTGCTGATGTTTGTTTACTATTTTACTGGCCCTCAAATGTTGATTAAATACATAATTAAAATGAGGTTTATTCAAATCGATTCCGTATTTTCTACTGAACATTTTGTACAAATTTCATAAATATCGCCTAAATACCCAAGTGTCCAGGATCCAGCATATCGAGAAAAGTTGAACTATTTGAGTATATTAAATATTGCTGATGTTTGTTTAATATTTTACTGGCCCTCAAATGTTGATCAAATGCATAATTGAAATGAGGGTTATCCAAATCTATTCCAAATTTTCAACTGAACATTTTGTACAAATTTCATAAATATCGCCTAAATGCCCAAGTGTCCAGGATCCAGCATATCGAGAAAAGTTGAACTATTTGAGTTTATTATATATTGATGTTATTTGTTTACAATATCACTGACCCTCAAGGGTTGATAAAATGCATAATTAAAATGAGGGTTATTCAAATCGATTCCAAATGTTCTACTGAACATTTTGTACAAAATTCATTATCATCGCCCAGATGCCCAAGTGTCCAGGATCCAGCATATCGAGAAAAGTTGAACTATTTGAGTATATTAAATATTGCTGATGTTTGTTTACTATTTTACTGGCCCTCGAGGGTTGATTAAATGCATAATTAAAATGAGGGTTATTCAAATCGATTCCAAATGTTCTACTGAAAATATTCCACAAATTTCATAAACATCGCCCAAATGCCCAAGTGTCCAGGATCCAGCATATCGAGAAAAGTTGAACTATTTGAGTATATTAAATATTGCTGATGTTTGTTTACTATTTTACTGGCCCTCAAATGTTGATCAAATGCATAATTGAAATGAGGGATATCCAAATCGATTCCAAATGTTCTACTGAAAATATTCTACAAATTTCATAAACATCGCCCAAATGCCCAAGTGTCCAGGATCCAGCATATCGAGAAAAGTTGAACTATTTGAGTATATTAAATATTGCTGATGTTTGTTTACTATTTTACTGGCCCTCGAGGGTTGATTAAATGCATAATTAAAATGAGGGTTATTCAAATCGATTCCAAATGTTCTACTGAAAATATTCTACAAATTTCATAAACATCGCCCAAATGCCCAAGTGTCCAGGATCCAGCATATCGAGAAAAGTTGAACTATTTGAGTATATTAAATATTGCTGATGTTTGTTTACTATTTTACTGGCCCTCGAGGGTTGATTAAATGCATAATTAAAATGAGGGTTATTCAAATCGATTCCAAATGTTCTACTGAAAATATTCTACAAATTTCATAAACATCGCCCAAATGCCCAAGTGTCCAGGATCCAGCATATCGAGAAAAGTTGAACTATTTGAGTATATTAAATATTGCTGATGTTTGTTTACTATTTTACTGGCCCTCAAATGTTGATCAAATGCATAATTGAAATGAGGGATATCCAAATCGATTCCAAATGTTCTACTGAACATTTTCTACAAATTTCATAAACATCGCCCAAATGCCCAAGTGTCCCGGATCCAGCATATCGAGAAAAGTTGAACTATTTGAGTATATTAAATATTGATGATGTTTGTTTACTATTTTACTGGCCCTGAAGTGTTGACCAAATGCATAATTGAAATGAGGGTTATCCAAATCTATTCCAAATTTTCTACTGAACAGTTTGTACAAAATTCATAAATATCGCCCAAATGCCCAAGTGTCCAGGATCAAGCATATCGAGAAAAATTGAACTATTTGAGTATATTAAATATTGCTGATGTTTGTTTACTATTTTACTGGCCCTCAAGTGTTGACCAAATGCATAATTGAAATGAGGGTTATCCAAATCTATTCCAAATGTTCTACTGAACTTTTTCTACAAATTTCATAAACATCGCCCAAATGCCCAAGTGTCCCGGATCCAGCATATCGAGAAAAGTTGAACTAAATGAGTTTATAATATATTGATGTTATTTGTTTACAATATCACTGGCCCTCAAGTGTTGACCAAATGCATAATTGAAATGAGGGTTATCCAAATCTATTCCAAATTTTCTACTGAACATTTTGTACAAATTTCATAAATATCGCCTAAATGCCCAAGTGTCCAGGATCCAGCATATCGAGAAAAGTTGAACTATTTGAGTTTATTATATATTGATGTTATTTGTTTACAATATCACTGGCCCTCAAGGGTTGGTAAATGCATAATTAAAATGAGGGTAATTCAAATCGTTTCCAAATGTTCTACTGAACTTTTTCTACAAATTTCATAAACATCGCCCAAATGCCCAAGTGTCCCGGATCCAGCATATCGAGAAAAGTTGAACTAAATGAGTTTATAATATATTGATGTTATTTGTTTACAATATCACTGGCCCTCAAGGGTTGATTAAATGCATAATTAAAATGAGGGTTATTCAAATCGATTCCAAATGTTCTACTGAACATTTTGTACAAAATTCATAATCATCGCCTAAATGCCCAAGTGTCCAGGATCCAGCATATCGAGAAAAGTTGAACTATTTGAGTATATTAAATATTGATGATGATTGTTTACTATTTTACTGGCCCTGAAGTGTTGACCAAATGCATAATTGAAATGAGGGTTATCCAAATCTATTCCAAATTTTCTACTGAACATTTTGTACAAATTTCATAAATATCGCCTAAATACCCAAGTGTCCAGGATCCAGCATATCGAGAAAAGTTGAACTATTTGAGTATATTAAATATTGCTGATGTTTGTTTACTATTTTACTGGCCCTCAAGTGTTGACCAAATGCATAATTGAAATGAGGGTTATCCAAATCTATTCCAAATTTTCTACTGAACATTTTGTACAAATTTCATAAATATCGCCTAAATGCCCAAGTGTCCAGGATCCAGCATATCGAGAAAAGTTGAACTATTTGAGTTTATTATATATTGATGTTATTTGTTTACAATATCACTGGCCCTCAAGGGTTGATTAAATGCATAATAAAAATGAGGGTTATTCAAATCGATTCCAAATGTTCTACTGAACAGTTTGTACAAAATTCATAAACATCGCACAAATGCCCAAGTGTCCAGGATCCAGCATATCGAGAAAAGTTGAACTATTTGAGTATATTAAATATTGCTGATGTTTGTTTACTATTTTACTGGCCCTCAAATGTTGATTAAATGCATAATAAAAATGAGGGTTATTCAAATCGATTCCAAATGTTCTACTGAACAGTTTGTACAAAATTCATAAACATCGCCCAAATGCCCAAGTGTCCAGGATCCAGCATATCGAGAAAAGTTGAACTATTTGAGTATATTAAATATTGCTGATGTTTGTTTACTATTTTACTGGCCCTCAAATGTTGATCAAATGCATAATTGAAATGAGGGATATCCAAATCGATTCCAAATGTTCTACTGAACATTTTCTACAAATTTCATAAACATCGCCCAAATGCCCAAGTGTCCCGGATCCAGCATATCGAGAAAAGTTGAACTATTTGAGTATATTAAATATTGATGATGTTTGTTTACTATTTTACTGGCCCTGAAGTGTTGACCAAATGCATAATTGAAATGAGGGTTATCCAAATCTATTCCAAATTTTCTACTGAACAGTTTGTACAAAATTCATAAATATCGCCCAAATGCCCAAGTGTCCAGGATCAAGTATATCGAGAAAAATTGAACTATTTGAGTATATTAAATATTGCTGATGTTCGTTTACTATTTTACTGGCCCTCAAGTGTTGACCAAATGCATAATTGAAATGAGGGTTATCCAAATCTATTCCAAATTTTCTACTGAACATATTGTACAAATTTCATAAATATCGCCTAAATGCCCAAGTGTCCAGGATCCAGCATATCGAGAAAAGTTGAACTATTTAAGTTTATTATATATTGATGTTATTTGTTTACAATATCACTGGCCCTCAAGGGTTGATTAAATGCATAATTAAAATGAGTGTTATTCAAATCGATTCCAAATGTTCTACTGAACAGTTTGTACAAAATTCATAAACATCGCCCAAATGCCCAAGTGTCCAGGATCAAGGATATCGAGAAAAATTGAACTATTTGAGTATATTTAATATTGCTGATGTTTGTTTACTATTTTACTGGCCCTCAAATGTTGATTAAATACATAATTAAAATGAGGTTTATTCAAATCGATTCCGTATTTTCTACTGAACATTTTGTACAAATTTCATAAATATCGCCTAAATACCCAAGTGTCCAGGATCCAGCATATCGAGAAAAGTTGAACTATTTGAGTATATTAAATATTGCTGATGTTTGTTTAATATTTTACTGGCCCTCAAATGTTGATCAAATGCATAATTGAAATGAGGGTTATCCAAATCTATTCCAAATTTTCAACTGAACATTTTGTACAAATTTCATAAATATCGCCTAAATGCCCAAGTGTCCAGGATCCAGCATATCGAGAAAAGTTGAACTATTTGAGTTTATTATATATTGATGTTATTTGTTTACAATATCACTGACCCTCAAGGGTTGATAAAATGCATAATTAAAATGAGGGTTATTCAAATCGATTCCAAATGTTCTACTGAACATTTTGTACAAAATTCATTATCATCGCCCAGATGCCCAAGTGTCCAGGATCCAGCATATCGAGAAAAGTTGAACTATTTGAGTATATTAAATATTGCTGATGTTTGTTTACTATTTTACTGGCCCTCGAGGGTTGATTAAATGCATAATTAAAATGAGGGTTATTCAAATCGATTCCAAATGTTCTACTGAAAATATTCTACAAATTTCATAAACATCGCCCAAATGCCCAAGTGTCCAGGATCCAGCATATCGAGAAAAGTTGAACTATTTGAGTATATTAAATATTGCTGATGTTTGTTTACTATTTTACTGGCCCTCAAGTGTTGACCAAATGCATAATTGAAATGAGGGTTATCCAAATCTATTCCAAATGTTCTACTGAACTTTTTCTACAAATTTCATAAACATCGCCCAAATGCCCAAGTGTCCCGGATCCAGCATATCGAGAAAAGTTGAACTAAATGAGTTTATAATATATTGATGTTATTTGTTTACAATATCACTGGCCCTCAAGTGTTGACCAAATGCATAATTGAAATGAGGGTTATCCAAATCTATTCCAAATTTTCTACTGAACATTTTGTACAAATTTCATAAATATCGCCTAAATGCCCAAGTGTCCAGGATCCAGCATATCGAGAAAAGTTGAACTATTTGAGTTTATTATATATTGATGTTATTTGTTTACAATATCACTGGCCCTCAAGGGTTGGTAAATGCATAATTAAAATGAGGGTAATTCAAATCGTTTCCAAATGTTCTACTGAACTTTTTCTACAAATTTCATAAACATCGCCCAAATGCCCAAGTGTCCCGGATCCAGCATATCGAGAAAAGTTGAACTAAATGAGTTTATAATATATTGATGTTATTTGTTTACAATATCACTGGCCCTCAAGGGTTGATTAAATGCATAATTAAAATGAGGGTTATTCAAATCGATTCCAAATGTTCTACTGAACATTTTGTACAAAATTCATAATCATCGCCTAAATGCCCAAGTGTCCAGGATCCAGCATATCGAGAAAAGTTGAACTATTTGAGTATATTAAATATTGATGATGATTGTTTACTATTTTACTGGCCCTGAAGTGTTGACCAAATGCATAATTGAAATGAGGGTTATCCAAATCTATTCCAAATTTTCTACTGAACATTTTGTACAAATTTCATAAATATCGCCTAAATACCCAAGTGTCCAGGATCCAGCATATCGAGAAAAGTTGAACTATTTGAGTATATTAAATATTGCTGATGTTTGTTTACTATTTTACTGGCCCTCAAGTGTTGACCAAATGCATAATTGAAATGAGGGTTATCCAAATCTATTCCAAATTTTCTACTGAACATTTTGTACAAATTTCATAAATATCGCCTAAATGCCCAAGTGTCCAGGATCCAGCATATCGAGAAAAGTTGAACTATTTGAGTTTATTATATATTGATGTTATTTGTTTACAATATCACTGGCCCTCAAGGGTTGATTAAATGCATAATAAAAATGAGGGTTATTCAAATCGATTCCAAATGTTCTACTGAACAGTTTGTACAAAATTCATAAACATCGCCAAAATGCCCAAGTGTCCAGGATCCAGCATATCGAGAAAAGTTGAACTATTTGAGTATATTAAATATTGCTGATGTTTGTTTACTATTTTACTGGCCCTCAAATGTTGATTAAATGCATAATAAAAATGAGGGTTATTCAAATCGATTCCAAATGTTCTACTGAACAGTTTGTACAAAATTCATAAACATCGCCCAAATGCCCAAGTGTCCAGGATCCAGCATATCGAGAAAAGTTGAACTATTTGAGTATATTAAATATTGCTGATGTTTGTTTACTATTTTACTGGCCCTCAAATGTTGATCAAATGCATAATTGAAATGAGGGATATCCAAATCGATTCCAAATGTTCTACTGAACATTTTCTACAAATTTCATAAACATCGCCCAAATGCCCAAGTGTCCCGGATCCAGCATATCGAGAAAAGTTGAACTAAATGAGTTTATAATATATTGATGTTATTTGTTTACAATATCATTGGCCCTTAAGGGTTGATTAAATGCATAATTGAAATGAGGGTTATCCAAATCTATTCCAAATTTTCAACTGAACATTTTGTACAAATTTCATAAATATCGCCTAAATGCCCAAGTGTCCAGGATCCAGCATATCGAGAAAAGTTGAACTATTTGAGTTTATTATATATTGATGTTATTTGTTTACAATATCACTGACCCTCAAGGGTTGATAAAATGCATAATTAAAATGAGGGTTATTCAAATCAATTCCAAATGTTCTACTGAACATTTTGTACAAAATTCATTATCATCGCCCAGATGCCCAAGTGTCCAGGATCCAGCATATCGAGAAAAGTTGAACTATTTGAGTATATTAAATATTGCTGATGTTTGTTTACTATTTTACTGGCCCTCAAGGGTTGATTAAATGCATAATTAAAATGAGGGTTATTCAAATCGATTCCAAATGTTCTACTGAAAATATTCTACAAATTTCATAAACATCGCCCAAATGCCCAAGTGTCCAGGATCCAGCATATCGAGAAAAGTTGAACTATTTGAGTTTATTATATATTGATGTTATTTGTTTACAATATCATTGGCCCTTAAGGGTTGATTAAATGCATAATTAAAATTAGGGTTATTCAAATCTATTCCAAATTTTCTACTGAACATTTTGTACAAATTTCATAAATATCGCCTAAATGCCCAAGTGTCCAGGATCCAGCATATTGAGAAAAGTTGAACTATTTGAGTTTATTATATATTGATGTTATTTGTTTACAATATCATTGGCCCTTAAGGGTTGATTAAATTCATAATTAGAATGAGGGTTATTCAAATCGATTCCAAATGTTCTACTGAACATTTTCTACAAATTTCATAAACATCACCAAAATGCCCAAGTGTCCAGGATCCAGCATATTGAGAAAAGTTGAACTATTTGAGTATATTAAATATTGATGATGTTTGTTTACTATTTAACTGGCCCTCAAGGGTTGATTAAATGCATAATTAAAATGAGGATTCTTCAAATCGATTCCAAATGTTCTACTGAACATTTTGTACAAATTTCATAAATATCGCCTAAATGCCCAAGTGTCCAGGATCCAGTATATCGAGAAAAGTTGAACTATTTGAGTTTATTATATATTAATGTTATTTGTTTACAATATCACTGGCCCTCAAGGGTTGATTAAATGCATAATTAAAATGAGGGTTATTCAAATCGATTCCAAATGTTCTACTGAACATTTTCTACGAATTTCATAAACATCACCAAAATGCCCAAGTGTCCAGGATCCAGCATATTGAGAAAAGTTGAACTATTTGAGTATATTAAATATTGATGATATTTGTTTACAATATCATTGGCCCTTAAGGGTTGATTAAATTCATAATTAGAATGAGGATTATTCAAAGCGTTTCCAAATGTTCTACTGAACATTTTCTACAAATTTCATAAACATCGTCCAAATGCCCAAGTGTCCAGGATCCAGCATATCGAGAAAAGTTGAACTATTTGAGTATATTAAATATTGCTGATGTTTGTTTACTATTTTACTGGCCTTCAAGTGTTGACTAAATGCATAATTGAAATGAGGGTTATCCAAATCTATTCCAAATTTTCTACTGAACATTTTGTACAAATTTCATAAATATCGCCTAAATGCCCAAGTGCCCAGGATCCAGCATATCGAGAAAAGTTGAACTATTTGAGTTTATTATATATTGATGTTATTTGTTTACAATATCACTGGCCCTCAAGGGTTGATTAAATGCATAATAAAAATGAGGGTTATTCAAATCGATTCCAAATGTTCTACTGAACAGTTTGTACAAAATTCATAAACATCGCCCAAATGCCCAAGTGTCCAGGATCCAGCATATCGAGAAAAGTTGAACTATTTGAGTATATTAAATATTGCTGATGTTTGTTTACTATTTTACTGGCCCTCAAATGTTGATCAAATGCATAATTGAAATGAGGGATATCCAAATCGATTCCAAATGTTCTACTGAACATTTTCTACAAATTTCATAAATATCGCCCAAATGCCCAAGTGTCCCGGATCCAGCATATCGAGAAAAGTTGAACTATTTGAGTATATTAAATATTGATGATGTTTGTTTACTATTTTACTGGCCCTGAAGTGTTGACCAAATGCATAATTGAAATGAGGGTTATCCAAATCTATTCCAAATTTTCTACTGAACAGTTTGTACAAAATTCATAAATATCGCCCAAATGCCCAAGTGTCCAGGATCCAGCATATCGAGAAAAGTTGAACTATTTGAGTATATTAAATATTGCTGTTGTTTGTTTACTATTTTACTGGCCCTCAAATGTTGATCAAATGCATAATTGAAATGAGGGTTATCCAAATCTATTCCAAATTTTCAACTGAACATTTTGTACAAATTTCATAAATATCGCCTAAATGCCCAAGTGTCCAGGATCCAGCATATCGAGAAAAGTTGAACTATTTGAGTTTATTATATATTGATGTTATTTGTTTACAATATCACTGACCCTCAAGGGTTGATAAAATGCATAATTAAAATGAGGGTTATTCAAATCGATTCCAAATGTTCTACTGAACATTTTGTACAAAATTCATTATCATCGCCCAGATGCCCAAGTGTCCAGGATCCAGCATATCGAGAAAAGTTGAACTATTTGAGTATATTAAATATTGCTGATGTTTGTTTACTATTTTACTGGCCCTCAAGGGTTGATTAAATGCATAATTAAAATGAGGGTTATTCAAATCGATTCCAAATGTTCTACTGAAAATATTCTACAAATTTCATAAACATCGCCCAAATGCCCAAGTGTCCAGGATCCAGCATATCGAGAAAAGTTGAACTATTTGAGTTTATTATATATTGATGTTATTTGTTTACAATATCATTGGCCCTTAAGGGTTGATTAAATGCATAATTAAAATTAGGGTTATTCAAATCTATTCCAAATTTTCTACTGATCATTTTGTACAAATTTCATAAATATCGCCTAAATGCCCAAGTGTCCAGGATCCAGCATATTGAGAAAAGTTGAACTATTTGAGTTTATTATATATTGATGTTATTTGTTTACAATATCATTGGCCCTTAAGGGTTGATTAAATTCATAATTAGAATGAGGGTTATTCAAATCGATTCCAAATGTTCTACTGAACATTTTCTACAAATTTCATAAACATCACCAAAATGCCCAAGTGTCCAGGATCCAGCATATTGAGAAAAGTTGAACTATATGAGTATATTAAATATTGATGATGTTTGTTTACTATTTAACTGGCCCTCAAGGGTTGATTAAATGCATAATTAAAATGAGGATTCTTCAAATCGATTCCAAATGTTCTACTGAACATTTTGTACAAATTTCATAAATATCGCCTAAATGCCCAAGTGTCCAGGATCCAGTATATCGAGAAAAGTTGAACTATTTGAGTTTATTATATATTAATGTTATTTGTTTACAATATCACTGGCCCTCAAGGGTTGATTAAATGCATAATTAAAATGAGGGTTATTCAAATCGATTCCAAATGTTCTACTGAACATTTTCTACGAATTTCATAAACATCACCAAAATGCCCAAGTGTCCAGGATCCAGCATATTGAGAAAAGTTGAACTATTTGAGTATATTAAATATTGATGATATTTGTTTACAATATCATTGGCCCTTAAGGGTTGATTAAATTCATAATTAGAATGAGGATTATTCAAAGCGTTTCCAAATGTTCTACTGAACATTTTCTACAAATTTCATAAACATCGTCCAAATGCCCAAGTGTCCAGGATCCAGCATATCGAGAAAAGTTGAACTATTTGAGTATATTAAATATTGCTGATGTTTGTTTACTATTTTACTGGCCCTCAAGTGTTGACTAAATGCATAATTGAAATGAGGGTTATCCAAATCTATTCCAAATTTTCTACTGAACATTTTGTACAAATTTCATAAATATCGCCTAAATGCCCAAGTGCCCAGGATCCAGCATATCGAGAAAAGTTGAACTATTTGAGTTTATTATATATTGATGTTATTTGTTTACAATATCACTGGCCCTCAAGGGTTGATTAAATGCATAATAAAAATGAGGGTTATTCAAATCGATTCCAAATGTTCTACTGAACAGTTTGTACAAAATTCATAAACATCGCCCAAATGCCCAAGTGTCCAGGATCCAGCATATCGAGAAATGTTGAACTATTTGAGTATATTAAATATTGATGATGTTTGTTTACTATTTTACTGGCCCTGAAGTGTTGACCAAATGCATAATTGAAATGAGGGTTATCCAAATCTATTCCAAATTTTCTACTGAACAGTTTGTACAAAATTCATAAATATCGCCCAAATGCCCAAGTGTCCAGGATCAAGCATATCGAGAAAAATTGAACTATTTGAGTATATTAAATATTGCTGATGTTTGTTTACTATTTTACTGGCCCTCAAATGTTGATCAAATGCATAATTGAAATGAGGGTTATCCAAATCTATTCCAAATTTTCAACTGAACATTTTGTACAAATTTCATAAATATCGCCTAAATGCCCAAGTGTCCAGGATCCAGCATATCGAGAAAAGTTGAACTATTTGAGTTTATTATATATTGATGTTATTTGTTTACAATATCACTGGCCCTCAAGGGTTGATTAAATGCATAATTAAAATGAAGGTTATTCAAATCGATTCCAAATGTTCTACTGAACATTTTGTACAAAATTCATAATCATCGCCCAAATGCCCAAGTGTCCAGGATCCAGCATATCGAGAAAAGTTGAACTATTTGAGTATATTAAATATTGCTGATGTTTGTTTACTATTTTACTGGCCCTCAAGGGTTGATTAAATGCATAATTAAAATGAGGGTTATTCAAATCGATTCCAAATGTTCTACTGAAAATATTCTACAAATTTCATAAACATCGCCCAAATGCCCAAGTGTCCAGGATCCAGCATATCGAGAAAAGTTGAACTATTTGAGTTTATTATATATTGATGTTATTTGTTTACAATATCATTGGCCCTTAAGGGTTGATTAAATGCATAATTAAAATTAGGGTTATTCAAATCTATTCCAAATTTTCTACTGAACATTTTGTACAAATTTCATAAATATCGCCTAAATGCCCAAGTGTCCAGGATCCAGCATATTGAGAAAAGTTGAACTATTTGAGTTTATTATATATTGATGTTATTTGTTTACAATATCATTGGCCCTTAAGGGTTGATTAAATTCATAATTAGAATGAGGGTTATTCAAATCGATTCCAAATGTTCTACTGAACATTTTCTACAAATTTCATAAACATCACCAAAATGCCCAAGTGTCCAGGATCCAGCATATTGAGAAAAGTTGAACTATTTGAGTATATTAAATATTGATGATGTTTGTTTACTATTTAACTGGCCCTCAAGGGTTGATTAAATGCATAATTAAAATGAGGATTCTTCAAATCGATTCCAAATGTTCTACTGAACATTTTGTACAAATTTCATAAATATCGCCTAAATGCCCAAGTGTCCAGGATCCAGTATATCGAGAAAAGTTGAACTATTTGAGTTTATTATATATTAATGTTATTTGTTTACAATATCACTGGCCCTCAAGGGTTGATTAAATGCATAATTAAAATGAGGGTTATTCAAATCGATTCCAAATGTTCTACTGAACATTTTCTACGAATTTCATAAACATCACCAAAATGCCCAAGTGTCCAGGATCCAGCATATCGAGAAAAGTTGAACTATTTGAGTTTATTATATATTGATGTTATTTGTTTACAATATCACTGGCCCTCAAGGGTTGATTAAATGCATAATTAAAATGAAGGTTATTCAAATCGATTCCAAATGTTCTACTGAACATTTTGTACAAAATTCATAATCATCGCCCAAATGCCCAAGTGTCCAGGATCCAGCATATCGAGAAAAGTTGAACTATTTGAGTATATTAAATATTGCTGATGTTTGTTTACTATTTTACTGGCCCTCAAGGGTTGATTAAATGCATAATTAAAATGAGGGTTATTCAAATCGATTCCAAATGTTCTACTGAACATTTTGTACAAATTTCATAAATATCGCCTAAATGCCCAAGTGTCCAGGATCCAGCATATCGAGAAAAGTTGAACTATTTGAGTTTATTATATATTGATGTTATTTGTTTACAATATCACTGGCCCTCAAGGGTTGGTAAATGCATAATTAAAATGAGGGTAATTCAAATCGTTTCCAAATGTTCTACTGAACTTTTTCTACAAATTTCATAAACATCGCCCAAATGCCCAAGTGTCCCGGATCCAGCATATCGAGAAAAGTTGAACTAAATGAGTTTATAATATATTGATGTTATTTGTTTACAATATCATTGGCCCTTAAGGGTTGATTAAATGCATAATTGAAATGAGGGTTATCCAAATCTATTCCAAATTTTCAACTGAACATTTTGTACAAATTTCATAAATATCGCCTAAATGCCCAAGTGTCCAGGATCCAGCATATCGAGAAAAGTTGAACTATTTGAGTTTATTATATATTGATGTTATTTGTTTACAATATCACTGACCCTCAAGGGTTGATAAAATGCATAATTAAAATGAGGGTTATTCAAATCAATTCCAAATGTTCTACTGAACATTTTGTACAAAATTCATTATCATCGCCCAGATGCCCAAGTGTCCAGGATCCAGCATATCGAGAAAAGTTGAACTATTTGAGTATATTAAATATTGCTGATGTTTGTTTACTATTTTACTGGCCCTCAAGGGTTGATTAAATGCATAATTAAAATGAGGGTTATTCAAATCGATTCCAAATGTTCTACTGAAAATATTCTACAAATTTCATAAACATCGCCCAAATGCCCAAGTGTCCAGGATCCAGCATATCGAGAAAAGTTGAACTATTTGAGTTTATTATATATTGATGTTATTTGTTTACAATATCATTGGCCCTTAAGGGTTGATTAAATGCATAATTAAAATTAGGGTTATTCAAATCTATTCCAAATTTTCTACTGAACATTTTGTACAAATTTCATAAATATCGCCTAAATGCCCAAGTGTCCAGGATCCAGCATATTGAGAAAAGTTGAACTATTTGAGTTTATTATATATTGATGTTATTTGTTTACAATATCATTGGCCCTTAAGGGTTGATTAAATTCATAATTAGAATGAGGGTTATTCAAATCGATTCCAAATGTTCTACTGAACATTTTCTACAAATTTCATAAACATCACCAAAATGCCCAAGTGTCCAGGATCCAGCATATTGAGAAAAGTTGAACTATTTGAGTATATTAAATATTGATGATGTTTGTTTACTATTTAACTGGCCCTCAAGGGTTGATTAAATGCATAATTAAAATGAGGATTCTTCAAATCGATTCCAAATGTTCTACTGAACATTTTGTACAAATTTCATAAATATCGCCTAAATGCCCAAGTGTCCAGGATCCAGTATATCGAGAAAAGTTGAACTATTTGAGTTTATTATATATTAATGTTATTTGTTTACAATATCACTGGCCCTCAAGGGTTGATTAAATGCATAATTAAAATGAGGGTTATTCAAATCGATTCCAAATGTTCTACTGAACATTTTCTACGAATTTCATAAACATCACCAAAATGCCCAAGTGTCCAGGATCCAGCATATTGAGAAAAGTTGAACTATTTGAGTATATTAAATATTGATGATATTTGTTTACAATATCATTGGCCCTTAAGGGTTGATTAAATTCATAATTAGAATGAGGATTATTCAAAGCGTTTCCAAATGTTCTACTGAACATTTTCTACAAATTTCATAAACATCGTCCAAATGCCCAAGTGTCCAGGATCCAGCATATCGAGAAAAGTTGAACTATTTGAGTATATTAAATATTGCTGATGTTTGTTTACTATTTTACTGGCCCTGAAGTGTTGACCAAATGCATAATTGAAATGAGGGTTATCCAAATCTATTCCAAATTTTCTACTGAACAGTTTGTACAAAATTCATAAATATCGCCCAAATGCCCAAGTGTCCAGGATCCAGCATATCGAGAAAAGTTGAACTATTTGAGTTTATTATATATTGATGTTATTTGTTTACAATATCACTGGCCCTCAAGGGTTGATTAAATGCATAATTAAAATGAGGGTAATTCAAATCGTTTCCAAATGTTCTACTGAACTTTTTCTACAAATTTCATAAACATCGCCCAAATGCCCAAGTGTCCCGGATCCAGCATATCGAGAAAAGTTGAACTAAATGAGTTTATAATATATTGATGTTATTTGTTTACAATATCACTGGCCCTCAAGGGTTGATTAAATGCATAATTAAAATGAAGGTTATTCAAATCGATTCCAAATGTTCTACTGAACATTTTGTACAAAATTCATAATCATCGCCCAAATGCCCAAGTGTCCAGGATCCAGCATATCGAGAAAAGTTGAACTATTTGAGTATATTAAATATTGATGATGTTTGTTTACTATTTTACTGGCCCTGAAGTGTTGACCAAATGCATAATTGAAATGAGGGTTATCCAAATCTATTCCAAATTTTCTACTGAACAGTTTGTACAAAATTCATAAATATCGCCCAAATGCCCAAGTGTCCAGGATCAAGCATATCGAGAAAAATTGAACTATTTGAGTATATTAAATATTGCTGATGTTTGTTTACTATTTTACTGGCCCTCAAATGTTGATTAAATACATAATTAAAATGAGGTTTATTCAAATCGATTCCGTATTTTCTACTGAACATTTTGTACAAATTTCATAAATATCGCCTAAATACCCAAGTGTCCAGGATCCAGCATATCGAGAAAAGTTGAACTATTTGAGTATATTAAATATTGCTGATGTTTGTTTACTATTTTACTGGCCCTCAAATGTTGATCAAATGCATAATTGAAATGAGGGTTATCCAAATCTATTCCAAATTTTCAACTGAACATTTTGTACAAATTTCATAAATATCGCCTAAATGCCCAAGTGTCCAGGATCCAGCATATCGAGAAAAGTTGAACTATTTGAGTTTATTATATATTGATGTTATTTGTTTACAATATCACTGACCCTCAAGGGTTGATAAAATGCATAATTAAAATGAGGGTTATTCAAATCGATTCCAAATGTTCTACTGAACATTTTGTACAAAATTCATTATCATCGCCCAGATGCCCAAGTGTCCAGGATCCAGCATATCGAGAAAAGTTGAACTATTTGAGTATATTAAATATTGCTGATGTTTGTTTACTATTTTACTGGCCCTCAAGGGTTGATTAAATGCATAATTAAAATGAGGGTTATTCAAATCGATTCCAAATGTTCTACTGAAAATATTCTACAAATTTCATAAACATCGCCCAAATGCCCAAGTGTCCAGGATCCAGCATATCGAGAAAAGTTGAACTATTTGAGTTTATTATATATTGATGTTATTTGTTTACAATATCATTGGCCCTTAAGGGTTGATTAAATGCATAATTAAAATTAGGGTTATTCAAATCTATTCCAAATTTTCTACTGAACATTTTGTACAAATTTCATAAATATCGCCTAAATGCCCAAGTGTCCAGGATCCAGCATATTGAGAAAAGTTGAACTATTTGAGTTTATTATATATTGATGTTATTTGTTTACAATATCATTGGCCCTTAAGGGTTGATTAAATTCATAATTAGAATGAGGGTTATTCAAATCGATTCCAAATGTTCTACTGAACATTTTCTACAAATTTCATAAACATCACCAAAATGCCCAAGTGTCCAGGATCCAGCATATTGAGAAAAGTTGAACTATATGAGTATATTAAATATTGATGATGTTTGTTTACTATTTAACTGGCCCTCAAGGGTTGATTAAATGCATAATTAAAATGAGGATTCTTCAAATCGATTCCAAATGTTCTACTGAACATTTTGTACAAATTTCATAAATATCGCCTAAATGCCCAAGTGTCCAGGATCCAGTATATCGAGAAAAGTTGAACTATTTGAGTTTATTATATATTAATGTTATTTGTTTACAATATCACTGGCCCTCAAGGGTTGATTAAATGCATAATTAAAATGAGGGTTATTCAAATCGATTCCAAATGTTCTACTGAACATTTTCTACGAATTTCATAAACATCACCAAAATGCCCAAGTGTCCAGGATCCAGCATATTGAGAAAAGTTGAACTATTTGAGTATATTAAATATTGATGATATTTGTTTACAATATCATTGGCCCTTAAGGGTTGATTAAATTCATAATTAGAATGAGGATTATTCAAAGCGTTTCCAAATGTTCTACTGAACATTTTCTACAAATTTCATAAACATCGTCCAAATGCCCAAGTGTCCAGGATCCAGCATATCGAGAAAAGTTGAACTATTTGAGTATATTAAATATTGCTGATGTTTGTTTACTATTTTACTGGCCCTCAAGTGTTGACTAAATGCATAATTGAAATGAGGGTTATCCAAATCTATTCCAAATTTTCTACTGAACATTTTGTACAAATTTCATAAATATCGCCTAAATGCCCAAGTGCCCAGGATCCAGCATATCGAGAAAAGTTGAACTATTTGTGTTTATTATATATTGATGTTATTTGTTTACAATATCACTGGCCCTCAAGGGTTGATTAAATGCATAATAAAAATGAGGGTTATTCAAATCGATTCCAAATGTTCTACTGAACAGTTTGTACAAAATTCATAAACATCGCCCAAATGCCCAAGTGTCCAGGATCCAGCATATCGAGAAATGTTGAACTATTTGAGTATATTAAATATTGATGATGTTTGTTTACTATTTTACTGGCCCTGAAGTGTTGACCAAATGCATAATTGAAATGAGGGTTATCCAAATCTATTCCAAATTTTCTACTGAACAGTTTGTACAAAATTCATAAATATCGCCCAAATGCCCAAGTGTCCAGGATCAAGCATATCGAGAAAAATTGAACTATTTGAGTATATTAAATATTGCTGATGTTTGTTTACTATTTTACTGGCCCTCAAATGTTGATCAAATGCATAATTGAAATGAGGGTTATCCAAGTCTATTCCAAATTTTCAACTGAACATTTTGTACAAATTTCATAAATATCGCCTAAATGCCCAAGTGTCCAGGATCCAGCATATCGAGAAAAGTTGAACTATTTGAGTTTATTATATATTGATGTTATTTGTTTACAATATCACTGGCCCTCAAGGGCTGATTAAATGCATAATTAAAATGAAGGTTATTCAAATCGATTCCAAATGTTCTACTGAACATTTTGTACAAAATTCATAATCATCGCCCAAATGCCCAAGTGTCCAGGATCCAGCATATCGAGAAAAGTTGAACTATTTGAGTATATTAAATATTGCTGATGTTTGTTTACTATTTTACTGGCCCTCAAGGGTTGATTAAATGCATAATTAAAATGAGGGTTATTCAAATCGATTCCAAATGTTCTACTGAACAGTTTGTACAAAATTCATAAACATCGCCTAAATGCCCAAGTGTCCAGGATCCAGCATATCGAGAAAAGTTGAACTATTTGAGTATATTAAATATTGCTGATGTTTGTTTACTATTTTACTGGCCCTCAAATGTTGATCAAATGCATAATTGAAATGAGGGTTATCCAAATCTATTCCAAATTTTCTACTGAACATTTTGTACAAATTTCATAAATATCGCCTAAATGCCCAAGTGTCCAGGATCCAGCATATCGAGAAAAGTTGAACTATTTGAGTTTAATATATATTGATGTTATTTGTTTACAATATGACTGGCCCTCAAGGGTTGAATAAATGCATAATTAAAATGAGGGTTTTTCAAATCGATTCCAAATATTCTACTGAAAATATTCTACAAGTTTGATAAACATTGCCCAAATGCCCAAGTGTCCAGGATCCAGCATATCGAGAAAAGTTGAACTATTTGAGTTTATTATATATTGATGTTATTTGTTTACAATATCACTGACCCTCAAGGGTTGATAAAATGCATAATTAAAATGAGGGTTATTCAAATCGATTCCAAATGTTCTACTGAACATTTTGTACAAAATTCATTATCATCGCCCAGATGCCCAAGTGTCCAGGATCCAGCATATCGAGAAAAGTTGAACTATTTGAGTATATTAAATATTGCTGATGATTGTTTACTATTTTACTGGCCCTCAAGGGTTGATTAAATGCATAATTAAAATGAGGGTTCTTCAAATCGAATCCAAATGTTCTACTGAACATTTTCTACAAATTTCATAAACATCGCCCAAATGCCCAAGTGTCCAGGATCAAGCATATCGAGAAAAATTGAACTATTTGAGTATATTATATATTGATGTTATTTGTTTACAATATCACTGGCCCTCAAGGGTTGATTAAATGCATAATTAAAATGAGGGTTATTCAAATCGATTCCAAATGTTCTACTGAAAATATTCTACAAATTTCATAAACATCGCCCAAATGCCCAAGTGTCCAGGATCCAGCATATCGAGAAAAGTTGAACTATTTTAGTTTATTATATATTGATGTTATTTGTTTACAATATCATTGGCCCTTAAGGGTTGATTAAATGCATAATTAAAATTAGGGTTATTCAAATCTATTCCAAATTTTCTACTGAACATTTTGTACAAATTTCATAAATATCGCCTAAATGCCCAAGTGTCCAGGATCCAGCATATTGAGAAAAGTTGAACTATTTGAGTTTATTATATATTGATGTTATTTGTTTACAATATCATTGGCCCTTAAGGGTTGATTAAATTCATAATTAGAATGAGGGTTATTCAAATCGATTCCAAATGTTCTACTGAACATTTTCTACAAATTTCATAAACATCACCAAAATGCCCAAGTGTCCAGGATCCAGCATATTGAGAAAAGTTGAACTATATGAGTATATTAAATATTGATGATGTTTGTTTACTATTTAACTGGCCCTCAAGGGTTGATTAAATGCATAATTAAAATGAGGATTCTTCAAATCGATTCCAAATGTTCTACTGAACATTTTGTACAAATTTCATAAATATCGCCTAAATGCCCAAGTGTCCAGGATCCAGTATATCGAGAAAAGTTGAACTATTTGAGTTTATTATATATTAATGTTATTTGTTTACAATATCACTGGCCCTCAAGGGTTGATTAAATGCATAATTAAAATGAGGGTTATTCAAATCGATTCCAAATGTTCTACTGAACATTTTCTACGAATTTCATAAACATCACCAAAATGCCCAAGTGTCCAGGATCCAGCATATTGAGAAAAGTTGAACTATTTGAGTATATTAAATATTGATGATATTTGTTTACAATATCATTGGCCCTTAAGGGTTGATTAAATTCATAATTAGAATGAGGATTATTCAAAGCGTTTCCAAATGTTCTACTGAACATTTTCTACAAATTTCATAAACATCGTCCAAATGCCCAAGTGTCCAGGATCCAGCATATCGAGAAAAGTTGAACTATTTGAGTATATTAAATATTGCTGATGTTTGTTTACTATTTTACTGGCCCTCAAGTGTTGACTAAATGCATAATTGAAATGAGGGTTATCCAAATCTATTCCAAATTTTCTACTGAACATTTTGTACAAATTTCATAAATATCGCCTAAATGCCCAAGTGCCCAGGATCCAGCATATCGAGAAAAGTTGAACTATTTGTGTTTATTATATATTGATGTTATTTGTTTACAATATCACTGGCCCTCAAGGGTTGATTAAATGCATAATAAAAATGAGGGTTATTCAAATCGATTCCAAATGTTCTACTGAACAGTTTGTACAAAATTCATAAACATCGCCCAAATGCCCAAGTGTCCAGGATCCAGCATATCGAGAAATGTTGAACTATTTGAGTATATTAAATATTGATGATGTTTGTTTACTATTTTACTGGCCCTGAAGTGTTGACCAAATGCATAATTGAAATGAGGGTTATCCAAATCTATTCCAAATTTTCTACTGAACAGTTTGTACAAAATTCATAAATATCGCCCAAATGCCCAAGTGTCCAGGATCAAGCATATCGAGAAAAATTGAACTATTTGAGTATATTAAATATTGCTGATGTTTGTTTACTATTTTACTGGCCCTCAAATGTTGATCAAATGCATAATTGAAATGAGGGTTATCCAAGTCTATTCCAAATTTTCAACTGAACATTTTGTACAAATTTCATAAATATCGCCTAAATGCCCAAGTGTCCAGGATCCAGCATATCGAGAAAAGTTGAACTATTTGAGTTTATTATATATTGATGTTATTTGTTTACAATATCACTGGCCCTCAAGGGCTGATTAAATGCATAATTAAAATGAAGGTTATTCAAATCGATTCCAAATGTTCTACTGAACATTTTGTACAAAATTCATAATCATCGCCCAAATGCCCAAGTGTCCAGGATCCAGCATATCGAGAAAAGTTGAACTATTTGAGTATATTAAATATTGCTGATGTTTGTTTACTATTTTACTGGCCCTCAAGGGTTGATTAAATGCATAATTAAAATGAGGGTTATTCAAATCGATTCCAAATGTTCTACTGAACAGTTTGTACAAAATTCATAAACATCGCCTAAATGCCCAAGTGTCCAGGATCCAGCATATCGAGAAAAGTTGAACTATTTGAGTATATTAAATATTGCTGATGTTTGTTTACTATTTTACTGGCCCTCAAATGTTGATCAAATGCATAATTGAAATGAGGGTTATCCAAATCTATTCCAAATTTTCTACTGAACATTTTGTACAAATTTCATAAATATCGCCTAAATGCCCAAGTGTCCAGGATCCAGCATATCGAGAAAAGTTGAACTATTTGAGTTTAATATATATTGATGTTATTTGTTTACAATATGACTGGCCCTCAAGGGTTGAATAAATGCATAATTAAAATGAGGGTTTTTCAAATCGATTCCAAATATTCTACTGAAAATATTCTACAAGTTTGATAAACATTGCCCAAATGCCCAAGTGTCCAGGATCCAGCATATCGAGAAAAGTTGAACTATTTGAGTTTATTATATATTGATGTTATTTGTTTACAATATCACTGACCCTCAAGGGTTGATAAAATGCATAATTAAAATGAGGGTTATTCAAATCGATTCCAAATGTTCTACTGAACATTTTGTACAAAATTCATTATCATCGCCCAGATGCCCAAGTGTCCAGGATCCAGCATATCGAGAAAAGTTGAACTATTTGAGTATATTAAATATTGCTGATGATTGTTTACTATTTTACTGGCCCTCAAGGGTTGATTAAATGCATAATTAAAATGAGGGTTCTTCAAATCGAATCCAAATGTTCTACTGAACATTTTCTACAAATTTCATAAACATCGCCCAAATGCCCAAGTGTCCAGGATCAAGCATATCGAGAAAAATTGAACTATTTGAGTATATTATATATTGATGTTATTTGTTTACAATATCACTGGCCCTCAAGGGTTGATTAAATGCATAATTAAAATGAGGGTTATTCAAATCGATTCCAAATGTTCTACTGAAAATATTCTACAAATTTCATAAACATCGCCCAAATGCCCAAGTGTCCAGGATCCAGCATATCGAGAAAAGTTGAACTATTTGAGTTTATTATATATTGATGTTATTTGTTTACAATATCATTGGCCCTTAAGGGTTGATTAAATGCATAATTAAAATGAGGTTTATTCAAATCTATTCCAAATTTTCTACTGAACATTTTGTACAAATTTCATAAATATCGCCTAAATGCCCAAGTGTCCAGGATCCAGTATATCGAGAAAAGTTGAACTATTTGAGTTTATTATATATTAATGTTATTTGTTTACAATATCACTGGCCCTCAAGGGTTGATTAAATGCATAATTAAAATGAGGGTTATTCAAATCGATTCCAAATGTTCTACTGAACATTTTCTACAAATTTCATAAACATCACCAAAATGCCCAAGTGTCCAGGATCCAGCATATTGAGAAAAGTTGAACTATTTGAGTATATTAAATATTGATGATATTTGTTTAAAATATCATTGGCCCTTAAGGGTTGATTAAATTCATAATTAGAATGAGGATTATTCAAAGCGTTTCCAAATGTTCTACTGAACATTTTCTACAAATTTCATCAACATCGTCCAAATGCCCAAGTGTCCAGGATCCAGCATATCGAGAAAAGTTGAACTATTTGAGTTTATAATATATTGATGTTATTTGTTTACAATATCATTGGCCCTTAAGGGTTGATTAAATTCATAATTAGAATGAGGGTAATTCAAATCGTTTCCAAATGTTCTACTGAACAGTTTGTACAAAATTCATAAACATCGCCCAAATGCCCAAGTGTCCAGGATCAAGCATATCGAGAAAAATTGAACTATTTGAGTATATTAAATATTGCTGATGTTTGTTTACTATTTTACTGGCCCTCAAATGTTGATTAAATGCATAATTAAAATGAGGGTTATTCAAATCGATTCCAAATTTTCTACTGAACATTTTGTACAAATTTCATAAATATCGCCTAAATGCCCAAGTGTCCAGGATCCAGCATATCGAGAAATGTTGAACTATTTGAGTATATTAAATATTGCTGATGTTTGTTTACTATTTTACTGGCCCTCAAGTGTTGACCAAATGCATAATTGAAATGAGGGTTATCCAAATCTATTCCAAATTTTCTACTGAACATTTTGTACAAATTTCATAAATATCGACTAAATGCCCAAGTGTCCAGGATCCAGCATATCGAGAAAAGTTGAACTATTTGAGTTTATTATATATTGATGTTATTTGTTTACAATATCACTGGCCCTCAAGGGTTGATTAAATGCATAATTAAAATGAGGGTTATTCAAATCGATTCCAAATATTCTACTGAACATTTTCTACAAATTTCATAAACATCGCCCAAATGCCCAAGTGTCCCGGATCCAGCATATCGAGAAAAGTTGAACTATTTGAGTTTATAATATATTGATGTTATTTGTTTACAATATCACTGGCCCTCAAGGGTTGATTAAATGCATAATTAAAATGAGGGTTATTCAAATCAATTCCAAATTTTCTACTGAACATTTTATATAAATTTCATAAATATCGCCTAAATGCCCAAGTGTCCAGGATCCAGCATATCGATAAATGTTGAACTATTTGAGTATATTAAATATTGCTGATGTTTGTTTACTATTTTACTGGCCCTCAAGTGTTGACCAAATGCATAATTGAAATGAGGGTTATCCAAATCTATTCCAAATTTTCTACTGAACATTTTGTACAAAATTCATAAACATCGCCCAAATGCCCAAGTGTCCAGGATCAAGCATATCGAGAAAAATTGAACTATTTGAGTATATTAAATATTGCTGATGTTTGTTTACTATTTTACTGGCCCTCAAATGTTGATTAAATGCATAATTAAAATGAGGGTTATTCAAATCGATTCCAAATTTTCTACTGAACATTTTGTACAAATTTCATAAATATCGCCTAAATGCCCAAGTGTCCAGGATCCTGCATATCGAGTAATGTTGAACTATTTGAGTATATTAAATATTGCTGATGTTTGTTTACTATTTTACTGGCCCTCAAGTGTTGACCAAATGCATAATTGAAATGAGGGTTATCCAAATCTATTCCAAATTTTCTACTGAACATTTTGTACAAATTTCATAAATATCGCCTAAATGCCCAAGTGTCCAGGATCCAGCATATCGAGAAAAGTTGAACTATTTGAGTTTATTATATATTGATGTTATTTGTTTACAATATCACTGGCCCTCAAGGGTTGATTAAATGCATAATTAAAATGAGTGTTATTCAAATCGATTCCAAATGTTCTACTGAACAGTTTGTACAAAATTCATAAACATCGCCCAAATGCCCAAGTGTCCAGGATCAAGGATATCGAGAAAAATTGAACTATTTGAGTATATTTAATATTGCTGATGTTTGTTTACTATTTTACTGGCCCTCAAATGTTGATTAAATACATAATTAAAATGAGGTTTATTCAAATCGATTCCGTATTTTCTACTGAACATTTTGTACAAATTTCATAAATATCGCCTAAATACCCAAGTGTCCAGGATCCAGCATATCGAGAAAAGTTGAACTATTTGAGTATATTAAATATTGCTGATGTTTGTTTAATATTTTACTGGCCCTCAAATGTTGATCAAATGCATAATTGAAATGAGGGTTATCCAAATCTATTCCAAATTTTCAACTGAACATTTTGTACAAATTTCATAAATATCGCCTAAATGCCCAAGTGTCCAGGATCCAGCATATCGAGAAAAGTTGAACTATTTGAGTTTATTATATATTGATGTTATTTGTTTACAATATCACTGACCCTCAAGGGTTGATAAAATGCATAATTAAAATGAGGGTTATTCAAATCGATTCCAAATGTTCTACTGAACATTTTCTACAAATTTCATCAACATCGTCCAAATGCCCAAGTGTCCAGGATCCAGCATATCGAGAAAAGTTGAACTATTTGAGTTTATAATATATTGATGTTATTTGTTTACAATATCATTGGCCCTTAAGGGTTGATTAAATTCATAATTAGAATGAGGGTAATTCAAATCGTTTCCAAATGTTCTACTGAACAGTTTGTACAAAATTCATAAACATCGCCCAAATGCCCAAGTGTCCAGGATCAAGCATATCGAGAAAAATTGAACTATTTGAGTATATTAAATATTGCTGATGTTTGTTTACTATTTTACTGGCCCTCAAATGTTGATTAAATGCATAATTAAAATGAGGGTTATTCAAATCGATTCCAAATTTTCTACTGAACATTTTGTACAAATTTCATAAATATCGCCTAAATGCCCAAGTGTCCAGGATCCAGCATATCGAGAAAAGTTGAACTATTTGAGTTTATTATATATTGATGTTATTTGTTTACAATATCACTGGCCCTCAAGGGTTGGTAAATGCATAATTAAAATGAGGGTAATTCAAATCGTTTCCAAATGTTCTACTGAACTTTTTCTACAAATTTCATAAACATCGCCCAAATGCCCAAGTGTCCAGGATCCAGCATATCGAGAAAAGTTGAACTATTTGAGTTTATTATATATTGATGTTATTTGTTTACAATATGACTGGCCCTCAAGGGTTGAATAAATGCATAATTAAAATGAGGGTTTTTCAAATCGATTCCAAATGTTCTACTGAAAATATTCTACAAATTTCATAAACATCGCCCAAATGCCCAAGTGTCCAGGATCCAGCATATCGAGAAAAGTTGAACTATATGAGTTTATTATATATTGATGTTATTTGTTTACAATATCACTGACCCTCAAGGGTTGATAAAATGCATAATTAAAATGAGGGTTATTCAAATCGATTCCAAATGTTCTACTGAAAATATTCTACAAATTTCATAAACATCGCCCAAATGCCCAAGTGTCCAGGATCCAGCATATCGAGAAAAGTTGAACTATTTGAGTTTATTATATATTGATGTTATTTGTTTACAATATCATTGGCCCTTAAGGGTTGATTAAATGCATAATTAAAATGAGGGTTATTCAAATCTATTCCAAATTTTCTACTGAACATTTTGTACAAATTTCATAAATATCGCCTAAATGCCCAAGTGTCCAGGATCCAGCATATTGAGAAAAGTTGAACTATTTGAGTTTATTATATATTGATGTTATTTGTTTACAATATCATTGGCCCTTAAGGGTTGATTAAATTCATAATTAGAATGAGGGTTATTCAAATCGATTCCAAATGTTCTACTGAACATTTTCTACAAATTTCATAAACATCACCAAAATGCCCAAGTGTCCAGGATCCAGCATATTGAGAAAAGTTGAACTATTTGAGTATATTAAATATTGATGATGTTTGTTTACTATTTTACTGGCCCTCAAGGGTTGATTAAATGCATAATTAAAATGAGGATTCTTCAAATCGATTCCAAATGTTCTACTGAACATTTTGTACAAATTTCATAAATATCGCCTAAATGCCCAAGTGTCCAGGATCCAGTATATCGAGAAAAGTTGAACTATTTGAGTTTATAATATATTGATGTTATTTGTTTACAATATCATTGGCCCTTAAGGGTTGATTAAATTCATAATTAGAATGAGGGTAATTCAAATCGTTTCCAAATGTTCTACTGAACAGTTTGTACAAAATTCATAAACATCGCCCAAATGCCCAAGTGTCCAGGATCAAGCATATCGAGAAAAATTGAACTATTTGAGTATATTAAATATTGCTGATGTTTGTTTACTATTTTACTGGCCCTCAAATGTTGATTAAATGCATAATTAAAATGAGGGTTATTCAAATCGATTCCAAATTTTCTACTGAACATTTTGTACAAATTTCATAAATATCGCATAAATGCCCAAGTGTCCAGGATCCAGCATATCGAGAAATGTTGAACTATTTGAGTATATTAAATATTGCTGATGTTTGTTTACTATTTTACTGGCCCTCAAGTGTTGACCAAATGCATAATTGAAATGAGGGTTATCCAAATCTATTCCAAATTTTCTACTGAACATTTTGTACAAATTTCATAAATATCGACTAAATGCCCAAGTGTCCAGGATCCAGCATATCGAGAAAAGTTGAACTATTTGAGTTTATTATATATTGATGTTATTTGTTTACAATATCACTGGCCCTCAAGGGTTGATTAAATGCATAATTAAAATGAGGGTTATTCAAATCAATTCCAAATTTTCTACTGAACATTTTATATAAATTTCATAAATATCGCCTAAATGCCCAAGTGTCCAGGATCCAGCATATCGATAAATGTTGAACTATTTGAGTATATTAAATATTGCTGATGTTTGTTTACTATTTTACTGGCCCTCAAGTGTTGACCAAATGCATAATTGAAATGAGGGTTATCCAAATCTATTCCAAATTTTCTACTGAACATTTTGTACAAAATTCATAAACATCGCCCAAATGCCCAAGTGTCCAGGATCAAGCATATCGAGAAAAATTGAACTATTTGAGTATATTAAATATTGCTGATGTTTGTTTACTATTTTACTGGCCCTCAAATGTTGATTAAATGCATAATTAAAATGAGGGTTATTCAAATCGATTCCAAATTTTCTACTGAACATTTTGTACAAATTTCATAAATATCGCCTAAATGCCCAAGTGTCCAGGATCCTGCATATCGAGTAATGTTGAACTATTTGAGTATATTAAATATTGCTGATGTTTGTTTACTATTTTACTGGCCCTCAAGTGTTGACCAAATGCATAATTGAAATGAGGGTTATCCAAATCTATTCCAAATTTTCTACTGAACATTTTGTACAAATTTCATAAATATCGCCTAAATGCCCAAGTGTCCAGGATCCAGCATATCGAGAAAAGTTGAACTATTTGAGTTTATTATATATTGATGTTATTTGTTTACAATATCACTGGCCCTCAAGGGTTGATTAAATGCATAATTAAAATGAGTGTTATTCAAATCGATTCCAAATGTTCTACTGAACAGTTTGTACAAAATTCATAAACATCGCCCAAATGCCCAAGTGTCCAGGATCAAGGATATCGAGAAAAATTGAACTATTTGAGTATATTTAATATTGCTGATGTTTGTTTACTATTTTACTGGCCCTCAAATGTTGATTAAATACATAATTAAAATGAGGTTTATTCAAATCGATTCCGTATTTTCTACTGAACATTTTGTACAAATTTCATAAATATCGCCTAAATACCCAAGTGTCCAGGATCCAGCATATCGAGAAAAGTTGAACTATTTGAGTATATTAAATATTGCTGATGTTTGTTTAATATTTTACTGGCCCTCAAATGTTGATCAAATGCATAATTGAAATGAGGGTTATCCAAATCTATTCCAAATTTTCAACTGAACATTTTGTACAAATTTCATAAATATCGCCTAAATGCCCAAGTGTCCAGGATCCAGCATATCGAGAAAAGTTGAACTATTGAGTTTATTATATATTGATGTTATTTGTTTACAATATCACTGACCCTCAAGGGTTGATAAAATGCATAATTAAAATGAGGGTTATTCAAATCGATTCCAAATGTTCTACTGAACATTTTGTACAAAATTCATTATCATCGCCCAGATGCCCAAGTGTCCAGGATCCAGCATATCGAGAAAAGTTGAACTATTTGAGTATATTAAATATTGCTGATGTTTGTTTACTATTTTACTGGCCCTCAAGGGTTGATTAAATGCATAATTAAAATGAGGGTTATTCAAATCGATTCCAAATGTTCTACTGAAAATATTCTACAAATTTCATAAACATCGCCCAAATGCCCAAGTGTCCAGGATCCAGCATATCGAGAAAAATTGAACTATTTGAGTATATTAAATATTGCTGATGTTTGTTAACTATTTTACTGGCCCTCAAATGTTGATCAAATGCATAATTGAAATGAGGGTTATCCAAATCTATTCCAAATTTTCAACTGAACATTTTTTACAAATTTCATAAATATCGCCTAAATGCCCAAGTGTCCAGGATCCAGCATATCGAGAAAAGTTGAACTATTTGAGTATATTAAATATTGCTGATGTTTGTTTACTATTTTACTGGCCCTCAAATGTTGATCAAATGCATAATTGAAATGAGGGTTATCCAATTCTATTCCAAATTTTCTACTGAACATTTTGTACAAATTTCATAAATATCGCCTAAATGTTCAAGTGTCCAGGATCCAGCATATCGAGAAAAGTTGAACTATTTGAGTATATTAAATATTGATGATATTTGTTTACAATATCACTGGCCCTCAAGGGTTGATTAAATGCATAATTAAAATGAGGGTTATTCAAATCGATTCCAAATGTTCTACTGAACATTTTGTACAAATTTCATAAACATCGCCCAAATGCCCAAGTGTCCAGGATCAAGCATATCGAGAAAAATTGAACTATTTGAGTATATTAAATATTGCTGATGTTTGTTTACTATTTTACTGGCCCTCAAATGTTGATCAAATGCATAATTAAAATGAAGGTTATTCAAATCGATTCCAAATGTTCAACTGAACATTTTGTACAAAATTCATAAACATCGACCAAATGCCCAAGTGTCCAGGATCCAGCATATCGAGAAAAATTGAACTATTTGAGTATATTAAATATTGCTGATGTTTGTTAACTATTTTACTGGCCCTCAAATGTTGATCAAATGCATAATTGAAATGAGGGTTATCCAAAT
>JASXSY010003404.1:0-24685 GCA_034509805.1 Sipha maydis
CCTTTATATAATAATACAAATATACAATTTGGGTTCGACTTAGAATGTTCAAACCATGTATCACCACTTCCTTGCATCCAGTTTTTTATAATCAAACCACAAAAGAAGCATTGTACCATATCTTGTGTTCCTGTATACTTAAAACCGCATTCAGCAAGCGAATATTTATCTTTCAATAAAGTTGATGGACATGATTCGTATGTTTTAAGTCTTGATAAAAAACTAGAATATTCTGGGTATACTGGATATGGATTATTTCGTACTACATATAGTAATGATGGAAAATCTTTAGAATATTTTAATATGTTCATGTTTATAGTAAAATTATTTTATAGAAATAATATTTTAATTATTAAAAAAATAATTGTGACTAAGCTCGAAATAAAAAACAACTTCACCGGACAATGATTCGTACGCAACTGATAATATACAATGAAATTACGTATAAGGTTGATTTATTTTTTTATTAGCACTCTACAATCGACTACTATACAATATGCCGGCTGACGATTGTGAACTTTGAGACATTATGATTCATACAAAATATACATACGACAATAGAATTGTCTAAGGATTTTATCAATTGATTTTTTATTAATATTAATTTTATCTGTATGTAAATTATATTGAACACTAAGATCTAATGATCTAATCATAGAAATGTGTAATGTAACGTAAATAATATTATGTTACACAAAACAGTGTATTTACACTAAAGGTTTTTTTATTCAACACATTTAATTTATAACATACACAGTTTAACATTTATATAAGTTTTTTTACTTCTCGGTTAAGAGGTACATATTCTATAATACGATCATGAATTAAAAGACAATAAGCACTGACACCATCTAGATTTTCCATAGATTCAATTTGTATAGTAACGTCAACAGTTGAAGCTGTACCTGTATCATCTTGTTTTGAAGTATCTATTACAGCAATAGGTGCTCGTATTTCGAAATCAGCTGGACTCAATACCGGCTTACTATCATCTTTTCCATAATATGATTCTTGAAATGATGTATACATATTATATAACACAGCATAATTTTTTTTAGTAAAATCTAAATTTAAATTATCATACGGATAAATAACAGAATTCAAAATAACTTTTATGTTAGTTAATTTACAATGATCAAAAATACTTGGATCTTTAATTATATTGTTTTTTCGATTCTTTTGCAAACCTATTACAACAAATCGTGGTTTTTCTAATTTTGATGCAGTTTTTAAATTCCAAACTATATTTTTAGAGTTACCGAGTTCAGGATATTCATAGGTTTCATACGATCTGAACGGAATAAATAAACTTCTTCCTTTCTCTACAATTTTCAATAATTTTAGTCGTTCAGAATCATCTACACTTATGTATGGAATTTTCCATATTACTTTATTGAGAGTGACAGTACCTGTAGTTGTAGTTGCGTTTTCATTCTTACTGAGTAAAGAAGTTAAATCAGTATTACTTCTTGTTAAAATTAATTCTATTCGAGAATTTATTAATATTTTCTTAAAATCTTCAAAAAAATCTAACCAATACTTTAAAGGTATACAAAAGCTAAATTCTCCTGCTTCATTAACAATACCTTTATTGTTTAAATCCCAACCAGCATTCTGATAGCAATGATAATTGTTTAACGTACATGTTAAATATCCTTTTAATGAACTAGTTATTCCTAAGACCCGAGTTCCATCAACTTCTACACCATTAATTTCTAATCTAACCTGATCAAAAAGAAACGATAAACCGTTATTGGATAATTTCACCGCTGTTGGATCTGCTATTTTTCCCTCAATAAAAAGGAAACTTTCATGTAGATAAGGATAAACATCAGTTTGCTGAACCCCAATTCGTATTTCATCATTATTTTTAAACGAGTTAGTATATGGAATATATGAATGATATTCAACTTTAATAATTTTCGAGTCTGTAATATAATTTGTTTCAATATCTAAAATATCGCTATCAGGCATTTTTTATTTTAATTGAAATCCTAACTGTTTTAAAATTAATTTGCTTTTACGAGTTAATTTTATATTTTCAGGTTTACTTTTAGTTACTTTTGGTCGTAACTCTGTTAAATGACTAATCGGTTTAATCGATTGTAACTGCTTTATATTCTTAAATAATAACCCCATATTTTAAGATTTACAACGTCTTATATGTAATACAACTGTAATTTTTTCATTAAAGTTATGAATAGGATTATTTTTTTGATCGACTAAATTAATATTTATTGTATTAAGAACTTCAGTATTAAGTTTATAATATATTAAATTAGCTGGCGACTCGACTATTTTAGCACCTGTCCTTTCACGAGGAAAAAACTCGTATATCGAGTGAGATCGTGAACCATTATCGAATGAACCATTTGCTACATTACACAAGACTTTTATAGAATTAACGGCGTTTATATCAATATTTTTCGATGATCTAAAATTTGACAAACCTTCTTTTCCATATATATTTTTTTTAAATCCTAACAGACTTGCTAGACTGTTTTCAATTGTAAAATCTATTGGGTAATTACAATTAATTACACATTTCATACGAGTGATATCAGTGTTCATGGTAAAATCTATAGGGTCATTATACATTTTGTCGTGTCCATCTATATTATTTATACGTTCATTATCTTCATGTATTTGGTTGCAAATATATTGAGTAATATCTTCAATCTCGTAACAACCGAAAGGAAGTTTAATATCTAAATTTCGTTGCTGTATAATAATACGAAAATTATTATTTGTTTCATTCACATTTGGAAACATATTATATGTATGTAAACATAATAGTGCGATTTCAGAGTTTTCGGGTACATTTATTGCTGGAAAATAAGTTGATGATAAAGATGTCATTTTACCTGACATACTTACAGTAATCGATTCATCCATTTTATTGTTTTAGGATTTAATAGGTCTAATATGTAATATAACCGTTATTTCACCGTTAGAAATAATAGGATTGTTTTTATGATCAACTAATTCAATTTTTATTTTTTTAATAATTGCTGTCTTAAGTTTAAAATATATTAAATTAATGGGTGATTCAATTATTTTAGCTCCTGTCTTTTCACGAGGGAAAAATTCATATATTGAATGTGATAGTTGACCATTATCGAATGAACCTTTAACTATATTACACATTACTTTTATAGAATTAACATTTTCTGATTTATAAATAATTTGATCTGATTGATGATATGTATGATCTGCTTGAAAATATTGGTATTTTATTTTCTGAAATCCTATTGCACTGGCTAAACTGTTTTCAATTGTAAAATCTATAGAACAATTACAATTGAGTCTACACTTCAAAGGAGTACTTCCAATTTCTAAATTAAATCTTATTAGCATACCATATGCAGCATGATACTGTTTAAGTATTTCATGTATATGTTCATTAATATCTTTAATGCTGTAAAACCCAGGAGGAATTTTAATTTTCAAATGTTTATCTTTTCCATCTTCATCATTTTCAATTTGTATTGTGTTATTAGTTTCATCTATAAGAATTACATATTCCTTTACAGATGCGTTTAAACTAACAAGAGCAATTTCAGAACCTCCATTTACATTTATTACCGGGGAATAAGTTGATGTTAGTGTAGAATTATTGTCCGATATTCTTAATATAATTGATTCATCCATTTTAAAAACTCAATACACAGATGTCCACAAATAAATGTATTATAGTTTTGATAATTTGTATAATTATACAAAATATTCTTACCATCAAAATAATTTTGAAGTTCAATCGGAGGTGTAAGATCACCAAACGGGTCAAAATAAATAATTTTATCTTTAAATCGGTAATAACTAACCCAGTGAGTTCCACTGCCTGAAGATGAATCCAAGTTTATTATGGCACATTCAATATTATACGATTTTTTTGGTAAGTTATCTCGTGAAAAGACACCTCGAAAATGATTGATTTTCAACTTTTTAACGTAATTTATAATATCTTCATAGGTGAGAGGTCTGTTCGGTAAAATTAGTTTTTTGATCTTTTTTTTTTTTTTACTTTTAATCCTTTACCAATGGGATTATTTAAATACAAACCATTACCTTTTTTACGATTTTTTACTACATTATATAAACTTGATGCACCAGAAGCTATACTTCCTAATGCTGACAACCCTGCAAATATTGATGCAAGTGGTAATGCACCTCCCAACTGATTCGGAGTTAAAATTATTCTCTTACCATTTTTCCTCTTTATTTTATTTGTTTTTTTCGCTGCTAATAATATTTTTTTATTTTTACAACCCATACCGATTTTTCTCTTAGCTTTCATAGCATTTACCACTGCGTATGCAGCAAGTTTTTCTTTTTTAGAACTATCACTAGCTTTAACTCTTTCCCAAGCCTGTTCTTCTAATAACTTATCAGCTTTATGTCTAATATCCAAATTATTACTGTTCTCGTAAGCAATGTCGTGTGTTCGACAAGCAGAATCTAATGGATTTACACCTTTGTTTCCACGTGCTAATCTCTCTTTTAACTTAGTACCAGGTCCACAATACTGATAACCTGGTACATGAGCTTCGAACGGAAGCTTATTTATTAGAGTATTTAAGAAGCCTTTACCAGATTTTAACTTATGAGCTGAACGCATTATATATAACTGGCTTCATATTATTAAACTCTTTAGTATTTATATATAAAAAAATGAAATTTATCGAACAAAAAAATAAATTAAACATTGATAATGTTGATGCACAAATTATTAAAAAGCCATCAAGACACGGACCATTATTACCAGATAGTATTCGTGGAATATTAGTTGGACCTTCAGGATCAGGAAAAACAAACGTTATGTTTAATCTTATAACCAATAGAAATGGATTAAAATTTGAAAATATTTATTTATACTCTAAAACACCTGAGCAAGAAAAATATATATTATTAAAAAATATAATAAATAGTATTAAAGGTGTTAATTTTTATGTATTTACAAATGCAGATAAAGTTATAAAACCTAGTTTAGTTAAAAAAAATTCAATTTTTATATTTGATGACGTTATTTGTGACAATCAAACACCTATTCGTAACTATTTTAGTATGGGAAGACATTCTGGTGCTAATTCTATATTTTATTTGGCACAAACATACTCAAAAATACCAAAACAGTTAGTGAGAGATAACGCAAATTTTTTAGTGATATTTAAGCAAGATGACAAGAATCTACGACATATTTTCGATGACCATTGTTCTGCAGATATGGATTTTTCAGAATTTCGTAAAATATGTCATTTATGTTGGAACAAAAAAAATTATGGGTTTATAGTTATTGATAAAACTCGTGAAAGGAATCAAGGAAGATATAGATATGGTTTTCACACATTTATAAATATGAAATAATTAGTATAAAAGAAATAAGTAGCTTTAGTAATATTCAGTCAGTTGTACACACATACAATTTATAATTAATGTAAATTATGAGCGAAGAAAAATCCTTGTTAAACAATTTAATACTATGTAAAAAAAATATTAAACGTAAAGTAATGAATATAAAACGTAACGTTATAGAATCCGATAATTATTTTCGTGAAACATTTAAACCAATACTTGAACCATTGAATATGCTATCAAAGAAAAATACAACTAATGTCTCACATGATTCTTCAACTGATCAAATAAATACAGAAGCACATTACCTTAGTGATGAAGAAGACAATGGTACATTATTGAATACAAAATTTAATAACTTTTTTAACACACGACCACAATCACGAAGTTATGATAAATCATATGGTTTACATTATGATAGAGCTAATGATCAACTAAAAATATCGAATTTTCCTGTTTCTTTTAGTCATGGTAACTTACACTTACTCGATAGTTACTATCCGTGGACTATTGGTCTTTGGTCTTTATTATGTGAAAAAGAACCTAAAAATACTACTATAGAAGATATAGAAGCATATTATGATATTTTGAAAACAACTAAAGTTCATTTAAAGCCTGACGGGAAACCAAAGACTACAAGATTCTTTAAATGGATGAACATTGTAAAACCTCTATATGATAGAATGAAAACGGAGGAAAAACAGTTAAGCGTGGAAATAGCAAATATTAATAAAGAAAAAACTAACTTAAATTTAAAACCGTTTAATGACTATTTAGTTAGTGTAAATGCTAAACGAAGTAAAATTAATGATAATACAACAATAGCAAATAAATCATTTGATTTTGATTCTACAGTAAACAGTCAGAAATTCGAGGAACCTCCAACTGAAAAATTATTTAAGTTCAGTTTATCTCCACCAGTTAAAAAGGGTTCAGGTTTATATAAAAACGTGATTCCTAATACACAGTTAGTTTATTATGATGACCCGAATGAATTAGTGACAAGATTAAATCTTTTAATTGCTTCTCAAACTGCTGGAAATACTGGTGTTAATAATGAAATTATTTCTGTATTAGAAGAATTACGTGAGAGAAATCTAATAGTATAATGTCTGTATTAGAAGGTATTGCAAACGAGTTACATCGACCAGCAAGAAAAATTTTTCCTCGACGGTTTGTTATAACAAGATTTAAAGATGATCTTTGGCAGGCTGACCTAATAGATATGCAATTACATTCTAAAAAAAATAATGGATTTAAGTATATTCTTATTGTTATAGATACCTTTACAAAGTTTGTGTGGGTACAAGCTTTAAAAAATAAAAGCGCGAAAGTTGTCACATTAGGTATGCGTAAAATATTAAAATTAAATCAACCTAAGTTATTGCAAACAGATAATGGAACTGAATTTTATAATAAAGAGTTTCAAATTCTTATGAAACAATTTAATATCAAACACTACTCAACATACACTAGTATAAAAGCTGGAATAGTCGAACGCGTTATAAGGACATTAAAAAATAAAATCTATAAAAATTTTACAATAACAGGTTCTTGGAATTGGTGTAATTCAATATCAAAATTAATAAACAGTTATAATAATTCATTTCACACTACAATTAAATGTACACCTCATGAAGCTCGAACGAAGTCCATAAAATTTAAATTTAATCACGAAAAACCTAGAAAATCGAAGTTTAAAATAAATGATAAAGTTAGGATTTCAAAATACAAACATGCTTTCGCTAAGGGTTATACACCGAATTGGACTACGGAAGTGTTTCAAATTGTAAATGTATTACCTACAAATCCGATAACATATAAATTAAAAGATTTAGCAAATAATATAATATTAGGCTGTTTTTATGAACAAGAAATTCAAAAGACTAAATTTCCGAATACGTTTCTTATTGAACGTGTTATAAAAAAAAATAAGAATCAAATGCTTGTTAAATGGTTAGGTTTCGACTCGAGTCATAACTCTTATATCAAATCAAAAGATATTTCAAAATAAAATGTTAAATTTATGTTCATAAAAAATATAAAAATGTGATCAATTAATTTAAAAAAATGTATTAAATTTACCTACATGAAACTAACTCGAAAAAAATAAAACAACTAAAAAATTTGAAATGAAGTGAGAGGCTAAAAACACGATTGAAAAAGAGGCTAAATTTCGTGAATTTGCCGCGGGAAAACTACCTCGAAAAATAAAAAATTTTAAATGAAATGAGAGGCTAAAAACACGATTGAAAAAGAGGCTAAATTTCGTGAATTTGCCGCGGGAAAACTACCTCGAAAAATAAAAACTGAAAAACCATGGTCAGAAGCCCTATAATACTACTACTAAGGACGCCGAACTGTGCATGTAAAAGTGGTCCGAAATTATCGCATTCCGCCAGAAATAATTACTATGGATCGTTATTTTAAGACCAAATTGTCCTCGATCGAATACATGTGTTTCTAGTAATATACGACTTCTATAAAAAGAGATATAGTTGTTTTAAAACATGCATTAGAATTTTGTAATACATATTATATCTATAGGCAATATAATATCAATGATTGCGTCTTATCACAACTCTCTACTGTGTACTCTACTCACAAGAATAAAATTTTTTTTTAGTTAAGAGAATGCATTTTATTTGCTCTCGAAACAATTCGATTGAAAATTCCAAAAAAGAAAAAACAAGACTTCATCGGAAGTCAGACAAGTTAATTTAACTATTTTATAAATTAATTTTTAATAAATTTAACAGAGAAGTTACATTATAAGCTGTATTAGATTATTTTACAAACCTACATCAATCATTTATTGAACACATTTGTTGATTGACAATGTCAGTGTCTAAATAATTATATAGTTACGCAACTTTTCATAAAATACCTACTTTACATGATATATTATAATATATATATTCATTAGTTATACAGGGTGCGGCGCAGCCAACTGACGAGTTTTGATGGGCTATAAATAACGAACAGTAAAACTTAGAGATAACTTTTTTTTTTTATTTAAATCAGTATTTAATCCCATTTTTTAAAATTATTTTTTGAAAATTATATCTCCAAGATAGCGACCGTCAGCATTGATAAACTGTTGTGGACGATCTCTGAAGCTCTCATATGATTTTCGGCACATTTCGACTGGTATGGCCTCGACTTCCACGATGATTTTATGTTTAATTTTTTCTATGGTATATGAGCGATCTCTGAAAACCTTATCCTAAAGGTAGATCCAGAAAAAAAATAACAAAAGCTTAAACCATTGGACCATGCTGGCCAGCCTATGTCTCCTCTCAGAGAGACTAATCGCCAATGGATCATTTGTCGCAAGACAGCAAGTGAAATTCTAGCTGTGTGTGCTGTAGCTCCGTCTTGCTGAAACCATACATCTCCTAAATCATGTTTTTCAGCCATTTCCTCCAATCTATGCTGCAGATAAGTTTCCAATATCACAACATAACGAGCGGACGTGACAGTGACGGTCCTGTTCTCGTCCTCAAAACAAGTAGGGGGCCGATCACCCCTAATTGGGACACAGCACACCACACTGTCACTTTAAGAGAGTGGAGTGGTCTTTCACAGAGCTGCCGTGGATTATTTGTAGAAAAGTACCGAAAATCACAGTGGAAGTCGAGGCCATACCAGTTAAAGTGTGCCGAATATCATATGAGAGCTTCAGAAAATCGTCTACAACAGTGTATCAATGCTGACGGTCTCTATCTTGGAGATATAATTTTCAAAAAATAATTTTAAAAAATGGGATTAAATACTGATTTAAATAAAAAAAAAAAGGTTTTCTCCAAGTTTTACTGTTCGTTATTTATAGCCCATCAAAACTCGTCAGTTGGCTGCGCCGCACTCTGTAGAAGTATTTACTGTTATGAGTAAGTTATTCTCTTCTTATGGCGTTAAAAAATATTTTTATATTTAATTGAATCATAGGTAAGGCATAACATTTATAATAATGTATAATATTATATTGTTTTACAAATATATTCGACCTAGTTGTGACACTGACTATAGTCTGTGGTTGTGATATGATATAGATTTAATTTGCGATTTTCGGGATTTTTACGACTTCGTTAGTACTTATTCAGAAATAAGTGTTAACATCATGACTGAATTAGTTATAAAATATTATTTATTCATTATAAATATACTTTCTCAGAATATTATATTTTATCCTCCAAATGGATTATGGATATAATATGGACATTGAGCCTTTGAGGCTTTAGCTTATTATGAAGATGCCAGACATACAATTGTAAATCGTAAGCAGTGGCAGCAAATACAATAAAATGTATAGGTATAGTATAATTTGGTAACAGCGATTAGAGAATCGTAATAAAACGCATGAATTGATATTATATTACCTATAGATATATAGATACTCGTATATTATGTATAAAAAATTCGAATTTATTTTTTAAAACAACTATATCTCTTTTTACAGAAGTCGTATATTATTGGAAACACATATATTCAATCGAGAACAACTTGGTCATGAAAAAACGTTTTATAGTAATTATTCATAAGTTTTGTCATTTAGATTATAATAATAAAAAAATAATACATTTTCTATGCTGTACGTGTAAAAACGACATCACTGCTGTCCGACGCGCATTCTGGCGGAATGCGATGATTCCGGACCATGTTTTTACGCTTCGTTCGGCCGTGTTCGGCGTCCTTCCTCTAATGTTCATGAATATATGTTATTATATATCAATGGCTTAGCATTTGGCTCACACACAATGACGGTTTATGCGGTTAAACGGTTTGTACCGTACATATACGGTTATTTTAACTTCCGTACGGTGTGAACATTGTAACCGTACTGAACTATACGGTACTCTGATATTTTAAAATAGTTTATATGAAATAATATATAAATAGTCATTCTTCATATAAAATATATTATTATTTACTATCATGTGTTATTATTGTTTACTAACATAAACATCATTATCTATGAGTATCATAGAACAAACGTACCCTTATTTTTTTATTTACTCTTTGTGTATTTACTCTCTGTTTTGTTTTTTTTTTTAAAAAAAAAATGGTTCAAATTTTATAAAACAATGGTCACATATCCTTTTCTGTAAAATTTAAGCATGGATATGTTTTTGGATTAAACTTATTATTATTTTAGTAACAAATGTAATAAGGAAGCTAAGATTTCCTGTAAAAGCAAAACTTTCTTTATATCCATTTAAAAAACATATCTATGTTATTTATGTATCATATATGTATTATAAATATCTAAGTTAATAAGTATTTGTATATAAACCTTTTGTAAGGTATATTTTACATAAATTGTTTAATTTTTTATTTACTTATATGTAAATTGTATAAGGTATTAAATGTTTTAATTTTAAATAATTATTAATATTAAGTATGTACTATTATGAAGTGTGTATTCAAAAATGTATAATTATTTCATACAATCATACCTTTGATTATGATGAGATGAGGCGAGAGGAAACGAATGCAGTAAGAGTGGTTATGAAGATGGACGTTGAAGGGAAAAGAGGAAGAGGAAGACCAAAAAAGAGATGGTTGGAGACTTTGGAGAATGACATGAGGGCTGTCGGTGTGTGCAGAGGAGATGTGATTGATCGAGTAAAGTGGAGGTGTAGGACAAGGGTTGCCGACCCCAAATAGTTGGGAGGAAGGCGAAGCAAAATAAGAAGAAGAAGAAGATAAGCAACTTATTCACAATTAGCATATAATTTAATAGGTTCTAAAACCCTTGTAAAAAAGAAAATTGCTGAACAATTTTGAAATTGTTTCAGTGAAACAGTATGTCTTCACAAACAAAAAATTAATTTTATAATATAATTTTTAGAAATTTAATGTTGGCAACACATCTTATGCCGCCGTCTTTCGATCCAGGTCCTTATCATTTTTCGGACAACTGCCCCCAACTCTCATCTTATTACATATTTTGTACGGTAATATACGGTATTTCTTATCACTTTTGCTGTACGGTAATCTTGCTTTCATTGTGCGGTTATCGAGGTCCGTTACCCCAGTACCACCAAATTATATAATTAACTCCAAAATTATCCTATTGATTGTTATTTCATTTGTACAGATTTGTAATCGAAATTAGAACATTTGTACACCTCTCAAAACTCGGGAAAATCTATTTTTCATTGGCGGTACTGGTGTAACCGTTACTCCAGTACCGCCATCGGCTTATATTGGTCCTATCGACTCCGGACTGATACAGACGATTGTTATTTCATTTGTACAGATTTGTAATCGAAATTAAAACATTTGTACACCTCCCGAAACTCGGGAAAATCAATTTTTCCTTGGCGGTACTGGTGTAACCGTTACCCCAGTACCGCCATCGGCTTATATTGGTCCTATCGACTCCGGACTGCTACAGACGATTGTTATTTCATTTGTACAGATTTGTAATCGTGATTTGAACATTTGTACACCTACCAAAACTCGGGAAAATCAATTTTTCCTTGGCGGTACTGGTGTAACCGTAACCCCAGTACCGCCATCGGCTTATATTGGTCCTATCGACTCCGGACTGGTACAGACGATTGTTATTTCATTTGTACAGATTTGTAATCGTGATTTGAACATTTGTACACCTACCAAAACTCGGGAAAATCAATTTTCCAATTTTTCAATTAATATAGCACTATTTACTATATAAACTATATAAGCACTATAAACTCCTTTGATTTTGTCAAATAATAGAAAATATATAAACGTTACAACCATCCAATGCTTGATGAAACGATATAATGAACAGTATAATTTTCTTAGTCCAGTTTATAAATTTATATTAGTTTTAGGCATAAACTATTTATATTATTAAATATGTATTCAAGCTGTATAATCATACAGCATTTGGGAATTCCAGAAGGCCGCTATTGTCATAGCCTGTGGCTTCCCGATGAAGTTCGTAAAATACGATCAAAATTATACGTTATCAAAAATATCTAGATCTACACACTGGCATAAACACTATATACGTCATACATAATAGGCATAGCTAAATTTACACACGTAATCACCATTATTATTAATTATTAAGTTAATGTAACACTGTATAAGCTAATGACCATAGATGTCGAAGCCTTTATTCTTAATAAAAAAAAAAATAATAATAAATATCATAGATATAATGATTTCTTTTGAAAAATAAATTTTCAAAAATGTATACGTTAACAGTAAGGGAAATCGGGATTAATACGGGACGGACATGATAAAACAGTACGAAATGTCCTATGTCCTATGTCGAAACAACGGGACATAAAAAGTTGAAATACGGGGCAATCCCGTATAATATTAACATACAGGACGATTGGAACGTATAATCACTCAGTCGTATGCTGTCACTCTGACTACTGGAATATAATATTGGCAATATAACACGGCCGTTGTAATGTCTGACTTAATTGAACCTGTCCAAAGGCGTTTTCTGTCCTATGCTGGGTATGTGCTGAATATCCCCCATCCGATGCATGATTACACACCAGTGCTTCGTAAGCTTCAACTCTCTACGCTAAATGATAGAAGAGTTACATAAAACCTAAAACTTCTTATAAATCTTATCGATAGTCATTCTGACGCACCTGCACTCCTATTCATCATTAACTTCCACGTTCCTCCTCGTCAGGCCCGTTCTACTGCCACCTTTGCTATCCCTATGCGCGTAACTAATTATAGCTCCAACAATCCACTTCACCGCTCGATGCGCCTTGCCAATATCCACATTACTTTTTTACCCTAACCTAGACATCTGGTTCCACATCACTTTACCTGATTTTTACTACTTATATTTAAAAATCAACTTATCATTGTTCTAATATTTACCACACTGTACTTTGGGTTAAGCCCGTATTAATAAATAATAAAATAATATACCGTATATCGTCGCGTTATCATTGGCGTATCATTTCAAAATTTAACAGTTAAAACAACTATTCAAATTATACCGCCAGGGAAAAATTGATTTTCCCGAGTTTCGGGAGGTGTACAAATGTTTTAATTTCGATTTAAAATCTGTATAAATGAAATAACAATCTTCTGTACCAGTCCGGAGTCGATAGGACCAATATAAGTCGATGGCGGTACTGGGGTAACGGTTACACCAGTACCGCCAAGGAAAAATTGGTTTTCCCGAGTTTTGGTAGGTGTACAAATGTTCAAATCACGATAACAAATCTGTACAAATGAAATAACAATCGTCTATACCAGTCCGGAGTCGATAGGACCAATATAAGCCGATGGCGGTACTGGGGCAACGGTTACACCAGTACCGCCAAGGAAAAATTGATTTTCCCGAGTTTCGGGAGATGTACAAATGTTTTAATTTCGATTACAAATCTGTACAAATGAAATAACAATCGTCTGTACCAGTCCGGAGTCGATAGGACCAATATAAGCCGATGGCGGTACTGGGGTAACGGTTACACCAGTACCGCCAAGGAAAAATTGATTTTCCCGAGTTTTGGTAGGTGTACAAATGTTCAAATCACGATTACAAATCTGTACAAATGAAATAACAATCAATAGAATAATTTTGGAGTTAATTATATAATTTGGTGGTACCGGGGTAACGGACCTCGGTTATCGCACGAAACTTTTCTGGCAACATTGATCACACACGTTAATTGAAATTAGTATAAAATTTGAGGTTTTTTAAAATAAGAATCCCATATTGCTAGTCGAATTACGACGTTTTATAAAGTTTTAACAGCACTACTTGCTACGTCACTTGGCTTTCAAGTTATGTTTTTAAATCCATAGATCCGCCTCTATACCTAATTTATATATATACTATAAACATCGAGGTATATTATTTATATAAAATGTATGTACCTCGATTACTATAAAACAAAAATATATAATTTATCAATGTTTAAAAAATGTTGTATATAGTGTTCTGTATTACCACTATTACCTACTTCAAATGAGATGATACAAGTTTTTAAAAACTAACCACATATTAACGTGTATTTTAATAATGGTCTTATTATTGAAGTGTATAGCAGAAGTGAGCATTTGATTTATAGTGTTGAAATGTAAAGTTTTAATAAATACAACATTTCTGTAAGGAATCAAAGAAAAAAATTTGAGCCTAGATATGAATATTTATCTTATTGTTTTATTTTATTTACAATTGTATACTATAAATGTTTAATTTATAATTATTTTAATTAATATATTAAAAATTTAAATAAAACTATTGAATTAAACCAATAATAATACACTTTTTATAAATAAAATAATATCAAAGAAGTAAAACAAATCAATTTTTAATTTTTAACGCACATTTTTTTAAATTTCAATAAATGTTGTTTCTTTTAACAATTAAATGTTTTATTTTTTCATCAATTACTGCGATAGACACGTAAACCTATTAATTTTTTATCTGTAGTTTTATAATTTTAATGTATAATATTATTAAGCACAATAGTTTAACTTCCATAAGATTTGCAGATGTTTATACACACCTGTAGACATAAGCACAACTAGATATTTGAACAAGGTGGTGCTTGAGCTCTATATATTTTGGTAAAAAATTATCTTAGATAATACAAAATATATTTCATTCAAATTCTTTATTATAAAATCAAGATCAAAATTATTAACAATATCTTTCTCTATGTAAAATTAGGAAAGATTACTGAAACAATTTTCTGTCTCAGATGTTGTAGACCAGTTTTTGATATGATGCATAACTGAGAATCATCTTTCACATGATGCACAACTGACAGGTAGTATCATGGCTACTTCAAGTAAATTTCGAATATAAGAAAACACTTATTTTGAAATGAATTTTTTTAGTCCTTCCAAACCAAAAATCGGTTCCAACTGTACTGTACACTTGTAGAGCTACAATCATTTCACAATGTAATGCTTCTTTATCATTATACAGCAACACCTAATAAAATAATTTAATAATTACAATTATAGATGTATTAAACAATTATTATATTCCATTTATAAGTATTTGTTAAAATTTACTCACTTGGTAATGATCAATAAACATTATTCTTTTATCCAAATTTAATTTAATTAAATTTCTATTGAATTTGCAAGCCCCAAACTCTCTTTTGAACACATTAACAAACAGTGACTTATCATTGCATCCAATATAGCATGAAAACATAAGAATATTGTTAATATTAATTTGTCTTATTCATGTTAAAACCTTGATTATGGTTCTACAACTATTTGTTGTAAGCAAATTCAATTTATGAGCCGTACAATGAATGAAAATTGCTTCAGTGTGAGTGTCTTATTTTAGTTTGAACACCAGATGCAGATTCTGACATAAAAATAGCACAACTATATGTTTGTACCACGAGAGGAATACTAGAAATGCAAATTTTTTAAAGCAGAAAAAATGTCAATAGAAATATGTTCGGCTCCTCTCCCATTAGATATATCATAAAATCCATTCAATCTTTCACATACACTACAACATTGTTCTGATTTATAAAATCTAATGGACAAAAAAATACTATGAAAATAAAATTATGTAAAAATGTATTAATATCTCAATTCTAAGTAATAGAATATTACCTTGCTCTGTCACATATGGTGGAGTACGTTCTACAGCCTTTAATTTCACTAATAATAAAATACAATTATTCTATTTTGAATGTTTCAACTTGTTAAATTAATTTTTCTGTTAAAAAATCTGTAAACCCTTTATCGGTCTTGGAAAATAATGTATATTGTATATCTGTAAAATATTCTGTAGTAAAGTATTCTAAGACTTACAAACAGTAAATGGTACTAAAATAATAATACCTATTATAAATAATATAGTAAACAATAGTATAGACACCAACATAGATTACAACTTAAAATTGAAGAATTTTGGAATGTTTTTATGATTTTTCATTCAACTAAAAAAATAATTAACAAATAAGAGTAAGAAAAAATATGCATTTATAAAGGAAAAGGAACATATTTTTTATCATTTAACCTATTTTCTTATGTTCAACATATTATCTTTATGCTTATGGTTTATAAACAATAATTATAATATAACTGATGTAAATAAATGTTTAAATAAAATACATAATTTTCTCCAATTACAGTATACAAATTTGATTAACTTTCAGTTTTTAAAATTTTTGCAAAATGGATACAATTAAAATAAAATGCAGCTTTACGAGAAACAATATATTTTAGCTATTCAAATTCACTATAGTATTTAGCAATACAATTTTAATTCTAAGTTCCAAATTTTGTTGGTGGAAATATCTAAAAAAAATAATTGTAATATACCAAAAAGAGTTAGAGTTATTTCTTGTTTTAATGTTATTACATTTATTATTAATGTATATTTTATTTACTTTAAGTTTAAAATTCTTTCGGCATATCACTCAAACCAAGACTGTTTATTCATGTCAAAAACACACTTTAACAGTTAAATTTTTTCATGGTTACACATTTTCTTTGCTTTCGATTCATCACAATGAAAATCACAGCCTAGTCATAATTTTGTTTTCATGCAAATGTACTTTGTTTTATTATGTTCATAATATTAAAAATTGAAGACTTACTTGAAATTAATCTAACTACTTGTAATTTCATTTATCGATTTAATAAATTTCAAAAGAACGACTCTTACACAAAAAGGGTACCTACTGTGTCGTTTCAGGTAAATAAATGGATACACAATATATAAATGCTGACAATACTGTATCGGTGCTATAGAATATAAAATTAAAACAAATTAACAATAGTATTTAGATAATTAAACTTCTATGGTATAACATCTAACCTTTTATTATTTATGTACGTGATTGATAATGGATTAACAATAAAACAATGAGCTTATTGATAATAGATAGTGTCGATATTAGAAAAACGCACGAAATTTGAATTGGACTAATAGGAACACGATATTAAAGAACCGTGCTCCGGCGCACAGTGGTTCAAAATTAAAAAAAGGTGGCCAAAACTCCAAATTGTCTTACATTTTCTAAAACAATATATAATATATATAAAAACATTTAAAAACATTTTATACTCAAAAGTTTTTTATTCAAACCATTTTTATTGTATATATAAAAAAAATAAATTTTATTAATTGTCATCGCTACTATCACTATCTAAAATTATGAGATGTTTTACATGAGGATGTAATTTTTCTTCAGTTATTAATATATATCAGGGTAGGCATTTTTTTGGCGGCAATAACTTGGTTATACGCAGGATAAAAGTTATTGTGGCATTACTTCGTAGCTTATTATATTGATACTTTGATAAGGAAGCTGTAATTATAAATAATAATGCCTCATCTGTCGACATTACAGATGGAGTTGTGTTCGTTTTTTTTACATTTCCAACTTTCCCTAATTTTTTGCGCTCTTTTGGGGGTAGTTACTGTAATTTCTTTTACTAGTTTAGCAGCATCTTCATTACCCGATTTCCTTAAGGCCATTGATGTTGCATAACTTAATGCCTCTGTACTATTTTTAACGATCAAATCTTGAGTTTTTCTTCTCTTCGATCGATCACTACAATCATTAAATGGAACTTCTGGACGGCCACAATAACTTGAACAATCAGCTAAAAAGTATTTTCCAATACCCGCACGCATTACTCTCAAAAAACTACCTAGGCTATAATAATAATAGTTTGTAAAAATTACCTGGTTTTTTGTTACAAAGAGCATATGTAACTTGAGAAAATGTTATATTTGCTTCAAGCCAAATTTTATTGTCCAATAAAAATCTATTATTTTCTCTGCGAGCATTGTTCCATTTAACAAAGTACCTAGATATTTTATTTGATAAAATATTTAAATATGTCATTTAAAATTTTTGTTTATTATATAGATATTATAAATATTTACCGGTTAAAAAAACTTTGATCCAAACATTTCTTAATATCGATAATTGCTTCATTAACTTCAATATTACTAACGTCAAATTTAAAAATATTTATAACAAATTGAAATGCAATATTTTTTTTAACTTGTATTGAAGATAAAAAAATATTGCAACACAACACAACACGTGAAAACTTGCTGGGGTATATTTACGAGATGCATCAGGGTTTTCAGAAAAAAATCAAATGATAAGTAGTGTATCTATGTTATGAATTACAAATAAATCGCTATATTGATCCGTCTATTCTCGCACACACTAAAGAAAAGGTTAAATAATTAAATATAAATGGACATTCAAGTGAGGGTGAATAGAAAGCATTAAATGTAAAACGTAGGTATATTTGTTTTGATCAAAATAATTTTTACCAATAGAAAACTTTTACGTTTAAATAATATTTTTGGCGACACACCGCTATGGATACAATGATGTCGTGTTGATAATCTATGTCCAATTTTAATTGTCTTATTCTATTCACGTTTGTTAAATATTTTCATTCTTGCAAATTACATTTTTTATAACTTCTGTCCAGAGTGTATATTTATATAAATAAAAAGAGAAAAATAGAATTTTAATTTTTGTTTTCTTAAATTCTTAAAGTGTAGTTGAATGTTAAAACATTGTATTTTTTCTTTATAACAGTAAACAGCCAACATCTATGAGCCGATCCAGTGTGAAACGAACTTACGAGGACATATACGTACCTACCTACTTACTACTCCCTTGAATACAGGTACGTCGTTTTTCTTTTAAATAACAACTGTAAATATAATGGTGTCAATTAAATTTATATTTTTGATTTCAAGTTTATTCTTTTATATTTAATGCATTACCATTTTAAAACTTACAATAATCATCAAGTATTCTGGGTTTTGCAAATAATATTTTTCCATTACTTATATCAATTTTTGTCCATTCAATATCCATTTAAATGATTTATACTCAAAATTTATTTATTAAATTTATATTGTAATTTCGTTAGTATTTATTTAATTTTATTATAAAATATATTTTCTTTTCTCACCTTCAAGTGTATTCTCTAGACCCGTGGATATCCCTTTTAATTTTTTCTTTAGTCATTAAAGCATTTATTTTTTATTAACAATTTAAAGTATTATGTTTTTATTAATATTTACTAATGTTCGTTATTTCTTTCACACATAAATAATGTTTAAAATTACGATATAAATTATATTTCCTCACATATTATTTTTTATCTTTACATGTTCACTGTAATATTATTATATTGTTGTATTAACATTATGTAATTGGGCTTGACCCGTATTGTAAATAAATAAATAAATAAATAATTAAAATTTCCCTCTGTCCCCGTGAACCATGAATCTAAATGCCTTTTTTGCCATTTTTACCGACATTGAGATGTATATAAAAATATTATTTTTATATTATAAAATATATTATATTTTTAATATTAAATTTACGTTTCAAATAACAATACATTGCTACTAATAACAATTTTTACATAGTTATATTCTAAAATTTACTATAGAATAATATATAGATGTTTGATAAAAATCGTTTTGAAACAGAAACATAAATGAAGGCGTATAAAAACTAATACAATTTTAACAGACCTAAGTACTCGTGGTTTATCGACTGATGTGATTTATTAATAAAATAGGTTGTAAAAAAAAAAAAATAACATTTAAATTTTAATAATATTTTTGGCGGCACATTGCGACGGAAACAATTATGAGCCAGTTAATCTATGGCCAATGTCACTTGTCTTATTCTATTTACGTTTGTTAAATATTTTCATTTTTCCAAATCATATTTTTACAATTTTTCGTCATTATTTATTAATAATATTTAGTAGTAACTTTTCATATGATACTCGAGTAAACGAACCAATTATTGGTTTTTATTATTTCTTATAGGATAGGAACCCGTTTAGTAGTGAAATGTATAACCGAGAAGCGGATTTACATAAAAAAGAACAACCAGTGAGAACTACCATTCGACATGACGACATTATTCCTACGGTACACGTTGAGATCACAGAAAATATCCAAGGTATAGAATATTTTCAGTATAAATTAATTACCTAGCAGGCCTGTAGGTTGTTGAAATATCACATTATAATATAGCTGTTTTCAATAAATCAATTTTTTATAAAAATATTTTACCAGTTGTTCCGCAAAATACTATATCCCTACCCATTTTGCCTTAATCATTTGAAATAATAAAACGGTGATGTACATCGGTGTACATATATTTTTTAATAAATATCGTTATAGTTTTGTATTATTATTAACGCATGCACAAATCACCGTATTTTCGTCAGTTTTTATTGTAAGCTAAATTATTTATTCTTATACAGTTTTTATTTTCAGAATCTAGATTTATAGGTAATTTCAAATTGCCAGTATGCGTAAATTTAAAATTTTTAAAAATGGTTTTTTCGATTAATTTATTGAATTCAAAGCTATAATAAGAATCTAAAATTTAGTGCAAATTTTGTTCGTTAAATCTTCCAACTTGCGACATTCGATAAGTATGTGTGTGATTCTGTTATTAATTCCAAACGATTCACATACTATATATAGTGGTCCTTTTTGGCCATGAGGTGATTGTATTCATTGAATGTGCTGGATTGTCTATATTTTGGTATTGGATATATTTGTAAACTATTTTTAAGAGTGGTATTTTTTATTTCTCTTTTCGGTTTTTTGTAGGTAGTGTTGAATAGTATTTATTTTTTGGCATCTAATAAGAGATTTTCTTTTTATTGTTTGATGTAGGTCTATTTATTGTTTTTTGGCTTTCTTTTTATGATTTTTGTTCGGTATTTGTTTGGTGGATAGTCCATATTTTGGTGAAGGATATATTTATTGTCTATTATTAAAAAAAGTTGTATGTTATGATTTCTATTTTTGGTTTTTTGTAGGTAGTGTTGAGTGGTATTTATGTTTTGGCTTCTATTAAGGGATTTTTTTTACCGTTTGTTGTAGGTCTATTTGTAGTTTTTCGGCATTCTTTTTATGATCTTTCCACGGTATTTATTTGGTGGATTGTCCATGTTTAAGTGTTGGTAAAATTTGTTGTCTACTTTTAAGAGTGCTTTCTCGGATTCTTTTTTTATTCTTAAGAATATTTTATATGTTGAATTATCAATAGAAAAATTGAAAGTGATGACAAATTTGTGAGGTTTCAAATGACATTTTTTAGGTATTGTTAAATATCTGTGTATCTGTTTTGGTTTCTAATTTAAATATTAAAATAATTTATAAAGAAAATAGCTGTTACGGGTGTTTCTATTAAGCCGAGATTATAGTTTATTGCTTATAAGATAATTGTGACTGTCAATGATGATCCTTGAGGGATCCCGTTATTTTGTGCGAAAACGTTGAAAGAGAATTGGATAGTTTTACCTATAATTTAATTATTCATGTTTCTATTCCTTAAATGTATTATTAGTATTATGATTACTCTCCACCATCACAGTTTTTGCTATGTCCAGTCTTACTATTCCTAATGTTTGCTTATTATATGTGTCAATTGTGGATCTGGTTTATCGATAGCCACTTTGTTCTTTATGAACATTTTCTTCTTTTTCAAATAATAAACGTTTATATACTTAATAATGTTTTTTCACTATACCTATTGGTCATTTTATTTACTAGTTTTATCGGTCTGTACCCAACTATACAGTGTTTATTTTTTCTGTTTAAAAGATTGGAATTATTGTACCTTCTATCAATTCATTTAGTATTATTTTCATTCACCATGTAACGTTGTGTATGTAAAAGAAATGGTTTTCCACGATATTGCTGAGGTTGTGAATACAGTATTATGGTATTCTGCAAGATCGGTTCATTTATTTATACATTTATAAAGTGCTCTTTTTTGGCGTTGGGAAAGTGGCATCCCCATCGCCCAATACATGTACATGCACTTCAATAGCCCCACAAGAGTCCTAACAGACCTTTGTGGCTGGTCCTCCAGTTTGGGGTTGATCGGTTGCTTCACAATCAACCGTCATAAAAAACGATTATTCGAGAATACATAAATCCGCCACGGGACAGTGTAGTAGAATTATTATTGGAAAACAAGAAATCGACTCTACGCTTTGGAACATGGTACATACCTACTCACTTTATACCACTCAGAGGCAGCTTTAGCATTAATTAAGGAATTAATTAAGATATTAGCTAAGTAAGAAATAAGATATTCTGGACAAGATTCAGTTGAAATAGAGAATCAATAACAATTTCCGTCCGATGTGGGAATCATAAAAAATGAGGATATAATTAGAAGTACAAAAATAATGACATTTTTAAGTATTTTATAGTTTAAAATAATACAATAAATATAAAACAACAAAACAATATATCTTACATATGTTTAAAACAATTATAAAAATATAAATAATAAACCATATTTTGATTCATCCCATAAACTGAATAATATTGTACACATAATTTAATATTCTTAAAAACAGAGCATTAAATAAGTATTCTCCAATAAATGTATATATTTATATATATATATATATATATATAAATTAAGAATAAGATTAAAGTTTGTACTTTTTCAATTCCCAAATCTATTAAAAATATAAAAACAAAACATTAAAAATTACATTTTAAGAGAATAAAATTCAACAATTTTAGCATTCAAGTTCTCATAAAACATTATAAAATTAATATTTAATTCATTTTTTTATAATAACTAATAACTTTCTTGTTTAATCATTGAAAAATATACCATCTTGCAACTACGATACTTTTTATTTTCAAATTTATTATTTTAAAGAACAAATGTTGTATATATGTAACAATAAGATTTAATAATTTCAGAAAAGTATTTATCAACCATGTAACTATTTTCAATTAACAATATTAGATCGATATACTGAACTTGGCTATTCTGTACTTTTAAGGTGAGGGGGTACCGAATAATCATTGTAAAGGGTTCCTTGTGTTGTATCCGTTATTTCTATATTAAATATTAATTTTTATATACTAAAAAATATTTACTTTTAAACATTTTAAAGATTAACTTTATAGTCACAAAAACACAAAAAAAATTTCATTCCCTTAAAATTACCATTTTTGTACATTACATTTAACATTTTTAAAATAAAACAATAGTTAAGTCCTATACTGTACGTATATAATGAGAATAAGATCAAAATTTGTAGTGATTCATTGCCCAATATTATCGTCCCCACTGATCATTGAAAGTGATAGATTTGCTGCTTTCGTTTTGAACGGGTCACTAACACAGTTTTCGAAGCCATGGGAACACCCCGTGAGAGGAGTTCCCTACCATCCAGTGGTTACTGCGCTGAGTGGCGACGTTGACTTGCCGTTGTTTTAAAAGTTCCTCCGATCTACGGGAGACCGTGCGAACAATGTCACTGGAGGTTCAGTATTTTTAGATTTTAACAGTGTATGATACGGTGCGTCCGCTTGGACGACCCGTGTCGTAAATAAAGAACAACAATTGTCTTTTGGTAATCAAGTCTTTCTATTGATGTGTAAAAGTATAAGTATATTTACAATATTGGGACAAGTAAAGCGTCGATTTATACCGACCAGACTTAACTAAGTGGGTCGGCACAATTGGTGGTGCTTGGGTACTGGCCGGGCAATTGCCGGACCCTATCTTTATAACGGACTATGGTAGTATATATTTACAATATAAATGGTTGGCCAAGGAGACGGCCGTCGTCGGTGCAAACTTAGGTTAAGCGGCACCCCGGCGACGAACCAGACTCGGGTCGGACAACTTAATTAAGTGCCGATGTTAGGAGAGTGTCGGCCCTGAAAAAGACCTTTTTAATGTTGCAGCGCCGTGAGTCGTCGGATTATCCAATAGTCCTGGTAGACCCGAGTATGCGAACGGCGGTTGCTGATTGGTCGTCGTTGTTGAATGATATTGACCGGTGTCGGCGGTTTGTACCGGTCTCTCGTCCAGGAGCGGTGTGGTCCTCGGTATTCGCCGGTCGAACGGTGCTTGCGGTTGAAGATCGGCGTATCGTCGGTCGTCGGTGGTTGGACGCACTTGCAGCCGGGAAGCAGCGTGTTCGTCGGTGGCCGGCAGCTAACCGACACTTGCTGTCGTGTAGCGGCATTGTAGTCGGTCTTCTCTGGCGGGACGATGCTTGCTGCCGTTGGGCGGTGTGATCGTCGATGTTCGTCGGCTGGGCGATTCTTGTAATCGCGGGGCGATGCTTGCTACCGTTGAGCGGTGTGGTCGTCGATGTTCGTCGGCTGGGCGATTCTTGTAGTCGCGGGGCGATGCTTGCTACCGTTGAGCGGTGTGATTGTCGATATTCGTCGGCTGAACGCTTCTTATGACCGTGGAGCGTTAAGGTAGTCGGCGGCTTGTACTTCTGGTCCTGGTCCTTCTTCTGTCGGAACGTTCTTGGTAGATGTTGACAGGATGAAGGTATGGAATGGACTGACTAAGTTATC
>JASXSY010003405.1:0-16564 GCA_034509805.1 Sipha maydis
TCCGTCCGCTGTCGTGAGCAGAACGTCGCGAACGTTGTTACATTTTTGTGTTACCAGGGGCGAATCGCCAACATTTTTGTAATTTTTTGTTATTGTTTTTTATAGTGTGTGCTAATCGCCACTGATTTATATTTTATATTATTTTGTTGTTTGTGAGCGCTAAGTGCCACATATTTATATTTTTCTGTGTCTGCAGTGTGTATTATAGGTTCTGGTAGCGGCTGGCCAGCAGTGCTCCGACTTAACCGTGAGTTTTTATATTATATTATTATTTATTATTATTATTATATTCTGTCGTGCCACAAGGGTCGTATATATATTTTATATTGTCATTTGTTTGGCCATAAGGGCCGCTCATTTAGATACCTTTTTTTGTTGGGCCAGAAGGGCCACAATATTATATACTGTTACAGCCGTAAAGGCCTTGATTAATTAATATTTTGTATACCTACCATTATTGTGTTGCTGTTATTTTTTCTATACCTGTACAATTATTATTTAATTTGTGTATTATATAGCAACTAATTATTTACCTAAAACGTGTTTCCATTATACTATTAGTTTTAAGCACACACCCACACAAACACACACTTACACATCCACCGCACACTAGCACTCTTTAGTTTTGCTCGGCGAACCCGTCCACTTCTATTGAGTCGCTATACATATTTACACACAATCTACACAGGTCGGTCGGTATGTGAGCATAAATATACAGCGTACGAAGTATTTGTTGACCGGGCATCACGGCCTATTATTGTCCATACCGTGTACATATTTTGTTTTCTAACTCAGTCGCAATTTTTTTTAATAAATTCTTTTTTTTCTAGATCCCCTTTTCGTTTGTTTCCTAAATTTGAACTTCGTATATTAATATAAATGTCAGTTTGAACATTTTTCAATACTTCAAGAAATTGGAAAATGTTAAGATACGACGAATAAAACATTTAATTTAGTTTTGAGTGAAACGATACACATGCGTTGTTGGTAAGAATTAAGGAGTTTGAGAACTCAGCTCATATTGGCGGTTGAAATTTACTTTCCAGCGAATTATAATTTTTTTCAAAATAACTAAAAAAAATTATCAACTCTTTCATCGTTAGGTTTTATGGCCATTAGGTCTTCATAAAAACATTTATTAACGTCTTCGGGTTTTAAAAATGAAAGACCAAAGAATAATTTCAAAAATTTTCCAATTTCAGATTTATTTTTAAAAATTGTAGTCAGACCAAAAATTTGAATTTTTCTCCAGATTGATTGTCTAAGATGCAAAATTTAAATTCTAATCGTTCATTTTTTCTAATTAACTATAAAACGCATCTTTATATATTGATATAGTTTTGCTTGTTAGTAGAAAAAATACTAAAAGAGTATAGGTAGTATTTTTAGCACCATGAATAATAGATAATTAATAGAAACATTTTGGACAATTTTTAAATGTGCCATTTATGTATAAAGTTTTACACTCACTAAAAAATTTTAAATTTGTCTTCGTTGAAAATGCTACAATATTTTTTTTCGGTATTATGAATTAATAAAAAAATTTCGTCCTTGTTAGTTTTTATTTCACCCAAATTGGTTAGTGCCAAATGCAATTCTTCCAAATGTTTAGTCAATTTTAGAATTATGCTTGACCAAGCATAATGAGTATTTTTTCTAATGCGGTTTACATCAGTGTTAGTCAATGTACTTACATCTCTTTCGCGCAACTCCCGATATAGAATTTTACATTTTCACATGGGTCACCCAGAGCTTTACGCTTCAATTTCTTACTGAGTTTTGGACGATTTAAACTAGAGCCTGCGATTTTAGACGTGTAATTTAAATACACGTGTACACGTGTCACATGTAATTAATATTCACGTGTATTTAAAGAAAATTAATTTTTGTTACAAATTTCAGTTATTTTATACAAATACAGGTTCTTGTGATTTAGTTCGTATAATTAATAGCTGGAAAATTAAATCAAAAATGGTATAGGAATAAACAATGTATTAATCCATTATTATTTCATTTACCAAGTTGGGTCACGATCGAGGAATGGAATCAACATAATTCAAACCATAATAAAGAAACATTAAATGAATCTTTTAATACCTGTACTGTATGTCAAAAATGGGCAGTTCATTTGCATTTGTATACACAAGCAATATACTTACATGAAATTCATAAAAAAGAACAATTAAGTGATTCAAAGTTGGCTGTTTCTGTAGATCTTCAGAAAGTAATTATGTTGCCACGCATGGATAGTTTCAGAGCAGCTATATATTCACAAAAATAATAATAGTATTCAATGGAAGTTTTGTGCCTCTTGGAGATAAAAATTAAATTAAACCTTTGGCTGTCATATGGCACGAAGGAGAGACTGGAAGAAAATCAGAGGATTTCATCAGAAGTTTTTTTCAGTTTCTTCTATTCAACAAAAATGTTAAAAATATGTGTACTTGGATGGATAATTGTTCAGCACAAAATGAAAATTGGTGCCTCATGACATTCTTGATTTATGTTATTTACTCGTATAAAATGAAACTACAGAAATTATTTTTTTTTTACTTTAAACCTGGACAATCTTTCATGTCAACTGACAGTTTTCATCTTCAAATTGAATTATCTTTAAAAAGAATGGGTAAAGTGTATGATTTCATAGATTTTGAAAAAGTTATCAGTAATTCTAATAGTGGACATGTAGATGCCAAAGTAATGGCTCTTCAAAACTTCTTTGATTAGAAATCTGAATGTTCAATTTACAAATTGAATAAACAAAACATCAGACCATTGCTTAATAGCATCGTTCATAAAAAGCTGAAAAGGGATTGGATTATTTGCTTTACAAAAATAACTATGATAATTATTGTCCATATCGAAAACTTGATTTATTGAAAAAAAATTTTATTAAAAATGGACTTTCAAAACCAAATCAAAAAACAGCAGTTGTTGGTATTCACCCAAGTAAGAAAGAAAGTATTATCAAAACATTAGTGCTTTTAATGCCAGAAATAAGAAAGCAATTCTGGCTAGATTTTTCGTGTTTAATCGAGGCACCTGATACGTTAGTATATATAATGGCAATGATGATTAAACAATTTTGTTCACATTTTTCTAATACTTAGTTTTGATTTTTTTTAAATGTTGTATAATAGGACCTTATTATTTTATATATACAATTAAGGAGCTAATCATTTAATAATATTTTTTTATACATTTAAAATATTTATTTATTTTGTTTGTTGTTTAGAATTTATTTATTTATATATAATTAATTTTATTATGAGTTAATGCATTTTTCCATAATACACAATTTCGAAATAAAAAACAGAATCTCCGGAAAAATAAATGTATGTATTTGTATATTTAAAATCTCTTTAGAATAAAAATAGTATCTTGTAGTAATTGTAAGACCACTTTCTTGGCTAACTTCAAATGAAAATAAATATTCATTAAACACAGTTGTGTTAAGTTATGCACGTTGAAATATGATTAGCTTATCATAAAATAAAAATATAATTTATTAAACCAAACTTGAGGTAATGATTTTCATGAATATCTAATATTAATACCAATTTAGGTGGATATTTAATTAATGAATCAAGTGAATTTATTTTAATAAATTGATTGATATCATTAAAGAATATTATTATTATTCTTATTATTATTAAAGATATCTTTAAAAAATTAGTAAATGCATATATTCAAAATTATGAATTCAATTTAAGTAATGGATGCTGTGAAGATAAATATTTTATTCTTGAACTACAACAGTTCCACTATGAAAAAAAATATCAAATATGGTATTAAAAGAAATGTACAACTAATATGTTTTGATTCAGTTTTTTCATTATCTAACTAAAATCCTTAACTTTTACCAATAAAACGTAAAAAAATTAATAATTGTTAAATTCATATGTTAAAAATGATTAATTCAACCATAGTTATGATTTACGTTGTACAAATTAATGTTTATTTTTGAATTGTAATAATTCCATGACGATTATTGGTACACATGGCACTTTGAAAAATTTATATTTTACCTATATAACTTGTTTTTTATATTATAATTTCGATTTTACAATAATATTAATTATTATTAATAATATTTTAGTATGTTTTTTATTATGGGTACGTTATCAATATAATAAAAAAATAAAATGTTTTTTGTATTTATTTATTTTTCAAACAATTTATTAAAAATATTTTACAACAATTAATCATGATTTATCATTTTTTCGCTTTGTTACTTTTTTATCTTATATCTTCCTGCTATTATTTCAATAAAATTAGTAAATTTATTTGTAATATTCACTTCTCTAGAATTGTTATTTGATGAAAGAAAAATGAGCTTTTATTGAACAATTTGAATGGTTCCACCTAATAACATAAAATTATTATTATGACTGATATTTTTTAATAAAAAAAACTAATCATAAAAGTTTGAAATAAGAATGTGATAATGAAATGATTACAAATGATTTACAAGTATTTAGTTATAAATATCATATCGAGTCAGGAGATCAATTTGTTTATAAATAATTTAACTATATATATTTATTATCTGTCACTAACCGATATACCTTTTATGTCTTTTATTTTATAATGTTACAATACCAAGTATTGGTATAGTCCTTTCCATTATTTACCGGGCATTTAAACGTGAAATTATATCCATCCTGTTTTGAAGTCATTTAGTCTTTCATTTTTAATGAATTTTTCAATTATATTTATATACAATGTCATCTATAAAAGAAAAATAGATTAAAAAGCATATTTTATTAAAATAAAAATTGGTTTTCATATTTTAAGTAGATATCTCGTATATATTTACATTATTAGAATCATTCTCTGTTACTGCAGTACATATCATCCGTTTGTTAAATTAATTATTTTTTATCGAAAAATTGATAACTTAAAGTTAAAACAACCCTGTTATAGAAATAACAATAAATATTAATGATTGTATTCAATACTCTCATATAGGTAAAAAAAAGTGATGTTACAGTAAAAAAAGTAATATAAGTTAAGTACGCCTTCTTAAAAAAATGGTGTGATTTAAATCAGATATATCAAAGTAAAAATAGTGTTAAAACTTCTCGAAAAATAAAATTAGCAAAAAAATACAATAACAAGTTAATTAGGTACTACTTAAAATATAATGAAGGCAAAATAGTACTTTTATTATAATAAACGTAAAATATCAAAATGCAAATTATTCCTATTAAATTGTATTATCTAATATGATTTAACGTAATAAATTAAAATACGTAATCATAATATAATACTTCGACCTTCACGAATTATGTTTAATTCTAAAATTGATGAACATGCAAATTATTTTTTGGCTTATGTAATTTGATTACCGAATACGTACTTTCAAAATATTCAACACAATTTAAAAAGGTTAAATTACTATCACATCTTACGATTTGCCATTCAATATACATTAGACTAAATTTAAAAAAATCTTCAATTGATAGTTATGTATTAAACGTAAAGGTACAAACATAAATTAAATAAGTGTTAGAATAGTTATTCAGTAAAAAGTTTAGTTAATTGAAGTTTTAACCTAGTTATTTGAACATATTTTCAGGAAAAGTTACAAATATTTAAGTATAAATGTTAGTGCTTAAATTTTAAATTATTAGAATTGAGATCGTAGGATATTTTTTTGTGTCTTATATACTAACATAATAACCTTTGTAAGTTTATAAATTTACATTAGTAAAAATACATTGAACAGTTGTTCTTGACTTAGTTTATTGTTTAATTATTTAATTACTGGTTTTTAATGCAAATATTAATATATTTTTATCATTTGAAAAATGGGTAATTTCATATATTATATACATTTTTTCAGGGACAATAGATCACCTAAAATTGTTATAAAAGACTTTACATTTTTTAACTATCGGAGGAATGATGTTATATTATATAATATGATATTGTTTTATACTATATATATTTTATTATTAAGTACTTTTATAAATTACAATGATATTAATAATATAAAGCAAAAAACAAAAATTTATAAATTACAAAGAAGACTGCTTACAATTAATACACCAGAAGGTTGAACAATGATTAATAATCATTGTTCAACCTTCTGGTGTATTCTGGTGTATCATTGATTATGAACGGTCACATAAAAGAAAAAAACAAAATATTCATTTTATAATGCATTCAAAAATCAACATAAATGGCTCGATATGATCTTAAAGGAACTTAAAAATTCTATGAGAAATAATTTAGTATCTAACTGAATCGGTCAATTTTAAAAAAAAATATTATAATTATAATACGAGTACACTAATCTTATGAAATGGTAGTATAGATAAACGTATATTATTAAGACTAGTTATTAATTGTAGTACCTATGTTAAATTGAACTGCCTATGATGAATATAAGAATAAGATATTTTATTTAAAGTTAATAGATTATTATAATAATAATTTAATATTTGAATATAAATTAGGGAATCTTAAAAAAAAAATCTAAGGTTATTAATGCTGCTTGAAACTCATAATTTAATTTGTAGTATTAATCATAATATGTATGTATAAGTATGTATAAGTATGTATGCATGAACTTGTTAACGATGTGAAAATAACAAAATGTATAATTTATTTTATTTTGTCTATCGATAAATATACTACTAGTGCTAGTAATAGTTCTACTAATAGTAGTAGTATTATAAAGCTTCTGACCATTATTTATCACTTTTTATTTTTCGAAGTAGTTTTGATGAAATTTGATGAAATTTTCCAATAGTTTTTTAGGCTTCTTTTTTATATCAAATTTTTAATTTTAATTTTTTTTACTTTTAAGCCTTTACCAATGAGATTCTTCTTCTTCTTCTTCTTCTACTTCGCCTTCCTCCCAACTATTTGGGGTCGGCCACCCTTGTCCTACACCTCCACTTTATTTGGTCAATCACATCTCCTCTGCACACACCGACAGCCCTCATGTCATTCTCCAAAGTCTCCAACCATCTCTTTTTTGGTCTTCCTCTTCCTCTTTTCCCTTCAACGTCCATCTTCATAACCACTCTTACTGCATTCGTTTCCTCTCGCCTCATCACATGCCCAAACCATCTCAGCCTATTTTCTCTCATCTTGTCCACAATTGACGCTACACCAACACTACCTCTCACGTATTCATTCCTTATTCTATTTTCTCTTGTCACTCCACTCAACCATCTAAGCATTCTCATTTCCGCGACACTCATACTTTGTTCTATTCTCCTGTTAACCGCCCAACACTCTGAACCATACAGCATAGTTGGTCTCACTACACTTTTATAAAATTTACCTTTCAGCCTAATTGGAATTCTCTTATCGCATAATACGCCCGATGCTTCTCTCCATTTCATCCACCCGCACTTAATCCTATGTTTTACATCCATGTCAAAGCCCCCGTCCTTTAGAACAAAAGATCCTAAATATTTAAAGCTCTCAACTTCACCTATCACATCACCATCTATTGTCAGTTGTCTCCTCATTCCTTCAACTTCTTGGTCTCTTTGTCCAAAATCATACTCAATATACTCAGTTTTATTTCTACTAATTCTGAATTCTTCGAGGGCTAACCTCCACTCATTTACCCTATTATTGACAACTTCTAGGTTTTCTCCTATCAGAACTATATCATCCGCAAACACCATACACCATGGTAACCATTACCAATGAGATTGTTTAAATATAAACTATAACCTTTTTTACGATTTTTTTGCCACATAATATAAACTTGATGTGCCAGAAGCTATATTTCCTTAAGCTGATATTCCTGCAAATATTGATGCAAGAAGTTATGCACCTTCCAACTGGTTCGGAGTTAAAATTATTTTATTACCATTTTTCTTCATATTTAAATTTTTTTTTCGCTGCTAATAATATTTTTTTATTTTTTCAACCTATACCGACTTTCTATTAGCTTTTATAACATTTATCACTAAGTTTTTCTTTTTTATAATTATCACTAGTCTTAACTCTTTCCCAATCCTGTTCTTGCAATAAATTATCAGCTATATGTCTAATATCTAAGTTATTAGAAAGTTCTAAGTTTTCATAAGCAGTGTCTTGAGTTCTACAAGCAAAGTCTAGCGGGTTGATTCCTTCATCTCCTCAATCTAATCTTTCTTTTAACTTAGTACAAGGTCCACAACAATTATACCCAGTTATATGCGCTTCGAATGGAAACCTATCTATAACAGTATTTAAAAAGCCTTTACCAGTCTTAATAGATGAAACCTTGTGAGTTGAACGCATTATACTAAACTGGTTTTATATTTAAAACTACAAGGTTTATATAAATAATAGATTAATCGAGCAAAAAGATAAATTAAACATTGAAAATGTAGATGAAAAAATGATTAAAAAACCGTCAATGGACTGTTATTACCGAATAGTATACGTCAAATATTTACAAGGCCGTCAAAGTTAGGAAAAACAAATGTTATCTTTAATATTATCACTCAGAAAAATTACTTAATATTTGAAAACATATATTTATAGTATACAACACCAAACCAGAAAAAATATAGGTTATTAAAAAATAATAGAAAGTAAGAAAGGTATTAATTTTTAAATGTTTTCAAACACTGATCATGTTATAAAACCAAATGTAGTAAAAAAAAATTGTAATTTTAGATTCTGAACATAGTATTCAAAATCAGTGACCCCTTTATAAATATTTTATTGTGCCTCGTTAGTATAATGATTGTACTACATGTACACATAACTTGTTCAAAGGAAATTGTTCGTTTGTTATTATTGTGTTCACCTGGTTAATAGATATGTATTGGTGGATTAAAAATCCAAATTTATTCAAATGATCATTGCACCGAACATAAATACTATCATTCTTAAACGAAAACTTTGACATAATTACGCGTGTTTGCATAACATTAGTATTCATATGGATACTTACTTCTTACAGCCCAGTTAGTATGATTTTGTAAATTGCGGTCATACATCTCGGATTGCTCTTGGCAAGCGGTACTTCCAACATTTCGCATGGTAAAATTCATCAACGCGCGGTAAAATAAATCAGAGACCCACAACTGAGGTAGAACTTGGGTATTATTGGTTTGGCCGTTGATTTGAACCAGCATGACCGTAACGATTAATATAACCATTGATTGTAGCGACGGGTAAGGCATATCGATTGTATAGAAATAAACAATTATTTAATATTTAAAAATTATTGTACCGAAACCAAACACCATAAGAATAATTTAAAATCGACTTGAAGATTGTCGAACGTGTAATGACTACGATCTATGGGCTCGGACTCAAACGACGGAATTCGAATTCTTATTGTACGTCGTTTATTGTGACAATGATGCTTCACCGCCTCCAGTCCTCTATGAATACTTATTATATTGTAATACGATTTTTAAATCTTAGAATATACTTCTTTTACGATCATTTAACAGTATTTGTGTGTGGGATAATAAAACCATTTACAATAATAATTTTTTATATTAACCAATGTCAACAAAAACTACGTAAGCTAATTTATATTAATATCTAAGTAGTAAGATAATAATTTTTTATTATGATCATTAGGCTGCAATTAATTGATTTTTTTATAGATGCTATTAACATAGAACATGAGTATATTTTATACATATACTTAATTAAAGTTGTATAAGAAATGAAAAATGCTAATATTATAACTAGTCCCACTAAATTCTTTAATAAATATGAATCATACAAAAAGGCAATTCTCATGGTCAACTCTGACAACTGTCTCTTTTAATACTGAAGGAATAAATTCAAAGAATAACTCCTTTCAGGATTATGTAAAGAGACTAAGTGTGACGTTCTATACATTCAAGAAACAAATAGAATTGAGCAGGAGCGGCTCGTCAAGGGAGACTTTGAAACTGCGTCTCCCCTTAAAAATAAACCGGCCACTTGTAAATAATATAATTAATTAAAAATAATAATGTATAGAAATATTTTTATTTATAATATACAGTTTTCATTGTATATTATTATCTCCAAAAAAAACTTCGGAGAAGTAAAACAAGTCTTCTGTGCTTTACTTAAATGGATTGGAGTACTTGAATTTTGAGGTAAATAAAGAATTGAAATCAATATCAAAATTCTGTGCTTAGTAGGTGCAAGAGAGAGTATAAAGAAAGTTCCTGTTAAAATTGTGGTAAATAAAGAAGTGAAATCAAACCACAAAATTCTGTGCTAAAACTTAATTGACTATTGAAGAAAATTCGATGACATGCAATTTTACCACATTTTTAGCTACACAAAAAAATTGCACAGAACACGTTCCACATTTGCCTGCAAAAATTCACATGTCCATGGATGCACTTCGTTCTGTGCAATTTTTTTTTTGTAGCTAAAAATGTGGTAAAATTGCATGTCATCGAATTTTCTTCAATAGTCAATTAAGTTTTAGCACAGAATTTTGATATTGATTTCAATTCTTTATTTACCTCAAAATTCAAGTACTCCAATCCATTTAAGTAAAGCACAGAAGACTTGTTTTACTTCTCCGAAGTTTTTTTTGGAGATTTCAGTTATTTTTCTGAAGCAATAGACATTAATTCTATATTGATAATCTATTCTATAATTATATATTTCTCTTCTAATACTAATATATGAGCATTTTTTGAATTGTTCGGCCATGGTCTTTTCTCCACATTTTCATTGTTAATGAGAAACCAACCGTTCATATTATCTCGTACCATTATACTATATTCTCCTGATGTTGTTGTGTTATTAAAAAAGATGGCACTCTGAACTCTATATAAACGGTTGTGAATTTTTACCTTCGCTGTTAGTACTGATTTTATCTTACAGTTCGAGAATATTGATGTAATGTACGGATAGTAATAAATAATAATCGAACGGACGGACAATATGGACTATACACAACCTGCAGCACGGCGGCTAGCGAGCAAATGAAATAGTAATAGGAGTAGGAAGCGCGTTGTGCGTATGCCACACTGCCGCGCCGCCGTGCAACCAAGGTCACGCACTCACGTATGCGCATATCGTCACAACTCAATGCGGTATTGCGAAAGCGAAAAACTAGTAAATTCGACCGTTCTCCATATACACAGGGGTGTATTGGAGGGTATACGCGGGTATACGTCGTATACCCGGATCCCTATTTTTGGATTTATACGTATACCTTAAAGAAAATTAGTCTTTTATGGGTATACGCACACTTCTAATTTATCAACAGACAATTCAGTCATATTATCACCAAACAAAAATAAAAACTTAAAAATAATAATAATAATCTAAATTAATACATTTATATTTTATTATAACATTAAGTGCACTGTCCAAAAATAGCCCCGAACCCGCATAAAGTTCGATTAAATTTTACCCGACTTCGAGTTCTTGCGAAGACGATCGGAAACTGCCAATCAATGTACAGCAGTTCCCAAAATGTGTAGGTACCACTGCTTTATCGTGTATACCTATTACCAACACCAAATTTTAAACCGGTCGCGGTGTGTCGTGTATGGTTATTCTAATAGTTAAAAATAGATCCGTAGTCAAAAAATCGTGTACGATTATTGATAATATAAAACATACGTAATTTCAAACTAAATGATAATGAAAAATGACAATAATAATATAATAATTGTTGATTTATTGTGTAATTAGTAATTATCCAACCAAATTATAAAATCGAACTATTAGTTTCTTTTTATATTAATTCTATTAATTTTGTAAAATATTTTATATTTAAATATATTATAATATTATATGATCGATAATGGATAATAATAAACGTACTGCTACTTCACAAAAAATCACAAATTATTTTTCTCTGTCGTCGACAAAAAAACATAAACCAACACCAACTGATGAGGAAGTTGCAATTACTAATAATCTGTCAGATAGAAAAAAAGTAAGTTATTAAATTGTTTATGTAACCTATTATAATTTATATATTAATTTACCTAACTGACAGAGTTACATTAAAACTGACTTAAGATTTTTGTTTGAACAGTACCTAATATAAGTTCTTTATTTCTGTGTGTAAAATTAGTTAAAATTTATTATTTATTGTTTATTTTATTGGTCAGTGTTAGTTTATTCTAGAAATATTACTAATAACTAATAATAAGTATTTAGTAATATTTTAAGTTTATAATATAAAACTATTTTATTATATTTAAAGGAAGTTACGGTCAATAATGATGTTGTCTATATATTAGATTCTGCTACTAAAACCATTAATGAAGATTTGGTAAAATATTTAATGATATATTTATTTTTTTCTTTGAACTTTATAAGACTTCTAAATAATTTCAGGTAACTCAGTGGCCACAGGATTGGACCTTTGAGCAGTGGCAATCAAAAAAAGAAAAATATGCTTGGATGAATTGTCACAATGGTAAAATTGGCTGTTTCAATTGCCAAAAGTTTAGTAATATACACAATTCTAATAATTCTGCTTTTGAAATATCTCCAGAGTGGTCTCTTAGTCTTATTACTGGGGGAACTAGTAATAATAAAAAACTAGACTTTCTGTTCTACGGAATAAAATCAAAAAGCATGTAACATCATCAGCTCATAAATGTGCTACAAATATATTAATTGAAAGAGAATCTGACAAATTAAAAAACCAATTTGAAAATAGTTCATATAAAGTTCATAAATCTACATTATCAGTTTTTAAAACAGCTTACTATATAGCAAAAAATAATAGACCTTACAATGATCATTTTCAACTTTTGGAGTTACAAGCACTTAATGGTATTGATATTGGGAATACGCTTCATTCAAGATTTTCATCTACTTCTATTATATCTCACATAGCAATTGAAATGAAAAAAAAAATAGTGTACAACATTGTTAAGTCTAATTCAAAATTATCAGTTTTGATTGATGAATCAACCACATTGAGTACAAAATCTGCTATGGTTGTATATATTAAAGCATCTATATCTTCTGAAGATCCTATTTTCATATTTTTAGCCCTTGTTGAACTTAAACATCAAACAGCAGAAAATATAGTTACCCAGCTTATTGATTGTTTACATGAATCTGGATTTAATAATGAATATTTAATAAATAATTGGATATCTTTCGTCAGTGACGGAGCAAGTGTCCTTTTAGGAAAAAGAGCAGAAGTTGCAAAGAGATTAAAAGATATATATCCATTAATATTTAGCTGGCATTGTTTAAACCATAGGCTGGAACTTGCTGTTAATGATACAATGAAAGATTTAAACTCTATTAATCATTTTAAATCATTTATCGACTCTTTGTATGTTCTGTACAATAATTCGCCAAAAAATACTAATGAAATTAAAGATGTCTGTAATGAATTGAATATTATATTTGTAAAAGTTGGAAGAGTTCTTGATACTAGATGGGTAGCAAGCAGCTGGAGAGCTGTCAATGCAGTATGGAAGACATTTCCTGCTCTAAGTAAGCATTTTTATAACTCTTCTATAGATAAAACTAAAGATTCTAAAACAAGAAGTAAATATTTGGGTTTATATAAGAAATTGTGTTCACCAGAATTTTTGTATGATTTATCTTTAATGTGTGACGTGCTTTTAGAACTTTCTAATTTATCTTTGAATCTTCAAAATCAAAAAATAACACTCATGGAAGCAGATTTAAATATTAAAAGATCAATTAGAATTTTAGAATCTTTTAAAGATAATATAGGAAATCATATGAAAGAAGTTGAAGTGGCAAATAATGATATGATTTTCAAAAATGTAAAACTAATAAATTATTCAAAAATTGTACTAATTAAAAAAAATCAGTTCATAACTAGTATCTGTAATAATCTAAAAAGTAGATTATTAGAAGATCCAAATGACTTAAGTTTATGAAAGACATCACAATTCTTGATAAAAGTACTTGGCCAGTTGATATACACATAAGATATGGTGAAGAAGAAGTCAAACGTTTGTGCAAACGTTTCATGTTAAACAAGAATAATGCAATAAACGGATTGAGAGTATACATTGATGAAGATAAATATCCTCAAAATGTATTTCCAGAGTTGAATAACTGTATTGAAACTTTTCCTTGCTCAACTGCTGAATGTGAGCGTGGTTTCAATGTTTTAAACTTAATTTGCACAGATCTTAGGTCTACATTAAGCATAACTAATATTTCAAATTTGATGTTCATAAATATAAATGGACCCCCCCCCCCTTAAGTTATGGAGCGCTAAGTCCTATGTTAAAAGTTGGTTACTTCAACACAGATCAGCAGATGACACTAGAACAAAAAAAACTACAAAGAAAGAAGAAGATACAGATGCCTATAAAAGAAGTGTATGGACAATTGTTAATTCTTTAAAATGATTTATAATAATATTTGAATTTTGATATGTTATTAACATAGATAAATATAGACTAATAAATATTGTATATTATTTAAAGTTGGGGGGGTTCGGGGGGCGTATAAACGCCACTGCATATACATATGAAAGGTAAGTGTTTATAATAAAGTAATAAAAGATTATTAAATACTAAGTGTAATGAGAGGAGCGAGAACATTTTTTAAGGTAGGTATATCGTATATATAGGTATATTCAACTACTTTTAGGTGCGTATACCCATAAATGTATTTACCAATACACCACTGCATATACGTTGCATGTAAAAATCAAAATATCGTCCGTTTTCCTGTATATATATCTCTCTGTTCACTCTGTGCTACGACACCGGGCCGCCGTAAAGCACAGAACGCTTTCTAGCGAGATCTATCGATAAATTGAAAGTCACAAAAACGAAAACCTATTAATAGTTATCTCGATAGATACACTATTTTAGTAATTTCTGCGGGTCATTACAGCTCATTACGACGGGACGGTCGTCGGTTTTGTGAAACTGAAGCCCGTCAATTGCAATCGTAACATGAAATGGCATGACTGGTTGGTCGGAGGGTGCCGAGGAGAAAAAGCTGCGTATCTATTTAGACGCTATTGAACCTGGATTTAGTACCGTAATTGCCGTGCCGCTGCGCCTTGTAGCCCGTGTTTAATTCATTTTGTTCATGGTTTATTAATTATCGAACAATTATTATACGTATATCCGTCTGATATTTATTATTTTTTACATTTTTAGAAGTATTGCAACATTTGATTGCAAAATCGAATTAGTTTATAAACAAATTTAATATTGAATTAAGTTAAAAATATTAACTAAATATTAATATAATTAATTTTTTCAATAAAAAGGTTTTTCTTGTTCGTTGTTATATGGGATTTATGTTATATAATTTAAGTTTCCTCAGAATATTTATTCACGAGCCGCTACTGGAATTGAGAATATGTATACATCTAAAATCGAAGAAATAAAATTCGTTGTTTTAAGATCACGTAGACAATATTTTTGAGAAACTTATTAGAAATATACTCAGCCCAATTCACAGAAAATAATGATATCGAGTTTCTTACTATGGAACTTCCGTATACAAGCTCTTAATGCTATCTTCTAATTCAAGAAACCACACAATTTTAAAGCTCAACCAATTAATTTCATTATAGGAGACTTCAATAGTCATCATACAAATTGGGGTTATGATGTAACTGATGACAACGAGCACAAAGTAGAATTATGGGCAGAATCAATGAACATGAAGTTATCGTTCATAAATGTTTTAAAAATATTTTTAAATAAAATTATGCACAATATTATATACATTGTTATATACAATGTTATATACACAATTATTTACATTTGTGTAATAAACTTATTGGTGATGGGGATTCAAGTGTCATGAAAAAATTATTATTAGCTTAACCTCAGGGACCAGGTATATCTAAAAATCAAATGTGTAAATCACATTCTAAGAAATTACTGTAATCATATTATGGATATGTCTATTTGTAGATATCCACCATTCCAGAGGTACTCTATGTCTATTTGTAGATAGAGTACCTCTGGAATGGTGGTACTTGGTAGTTTTGAGAAAAATTTTAAAAGACGGACGATTTAAATTTAGGTACGTAATACATTTTTATGAATAATTAACAAACCTATGCATTACAAACTTAATATTTTATAGTTGTGCAGTGACAAAGTCTATAGTTTTTAGGAAATAAATGAATCTTTTACAATGAAAAAATTACACTTTTAAAAAGATATTTTAAATAGCCCATATTATTTGAGTATTATAATGATTGCGCCAAGTATTTTTTTATTGTGTTTTGAAATAGATAAACTTCATTGTTTAGTTACATTATACATTGTTATAAACTAAATGAACAATTCAAAAATTCGGGTTAGTGGATTACAACAAATACAACGTACCTATAAATTATTAAATGTAATAATTTTATTTTGTGTGTACATTTTATTATTTTTGTACAGGTCCTAAAGAAATTTTGGTGAATCTAGTTCCTCAAATTCAATCTTCTGGATTATGGGTTGAAATGTTAGAAGCCAGAAATATAGTTGCTCATAATTTATCATAATGTTCTTGCGCATGCGTGCGTCGTGTAAAATATATTTAGCCGACCACAGCAATAATTATTTTCGTTATCGATATTTCTACGTACAAATAATAGATACCGTACTATTGACAAAAATTCCAAATAGGTACTACAGAGTGATCG